>BMAO01034817.1:0-18871 GCA_019973975.1 Trichonephila clavata
CAATCTTTTTAAATCCGTAATTTTTAAGCAATATTTTCAATCTTCGTGCAGATCTTGGGCAATATTATTCTACATACGAAAAAGGTTTCGTGAGATTATCTTCGAAATGACGAAAGTTATTCAATGTTTAATTAAAATTTTGACTATTTTTTGAAAAAGTAATATATTATTTATTTGAAATATTTTGAAGGCAAGGGATATATTTCTCTAACATCTTCGAAGAAAAATCTAGTTATTTATTAAAAAACTTCAAAAGGCATTTAAAAATTTGTATTAATTAATAAAATGCTTAAAATTCAAAACGCAAGTTGTAATCAAAAAAGCAAGCTTATCAATAATGATAATTTTTTGTTGGACATTGAATATCTCCTACGTAAGAATCTTTTTCTAATTGCTCAGGTCATCTTTAGAAACTTTATTTTAAAAAATAATTAACCATCGCATATTTTATAGTCAGACCTCCATGTATAACGAATCTATTTTGGGAATTTCTCTATTTTAAGAACTTTTTCCTGGAACCAAGCACATATTACTCTTTCTTCGTAAAGTAACACCAAAATTTAACAAAATTTTCTTCGAAGATTCAATTTTTTTCTCCTTATTTTTAAAACATTTCAAGCCATTTTGCAAATTATTCTCTTTTGGCACATTTTATGGATATCAATAACCTTAACTAGTTTTACAGTGTGCCTAACTCATCTAAGGAAACAGAATTGCTGTAATTTTTCAAACAAAAAAAAACTCTAAAATTAACAGATTCTATCTGTAATTAAATTTAAGGACACATGTCATAGTGTTGTTTAGATTACTGGTGATAAAATGAGGTATATTTAAATTACTTGCAGGCTTAAAATTAGAAAATTCATTTAAAAAAATTCATTTTAATATAATTTTTTTTTTTAATTGAAAATACATTGCATTTCTGGATAATATTTTTCTCTTTATTGTTTTTCCTTGTGGATTCCTTTTTGATGGTAAGATATATAAAAAATGATCTTTCCGATTCTGTAATTATTTTTTGTCCGAGTTTTCATAGATTCAAGTTGGATAAATTTTTTAAGGAGTTTCCACAATATTCCATCTCAGTTTAACTTGGCAGCGTTGAGAAAGGTATTTAATGTACCAATCTACTTGAAAAACCACTACTTTTTTTGTTTTGGATTTAAATCCAAGGTAAATAGATAAAAATTTGTAAAAAAAAATTGCATACATTGTAGAAATTAGACTATTTTTACGTTGTAGAAATGTAATTTTTTAGACAAAGTTAATTAATACAGTCAATAGCGCAACATTATGAAATTCCAGTTTGGCTGAAAACAGATTTTCGACGCCAACTTTTGTCATTGTTGTAATAACATAATTACAACAATGCAGATATATCGAAGTTGGCGCCAAAACTAGTTTAACATTTTTAATTAATATCTTTTTAATTAATAGCAATATCAGAATATAAATGGTCAAAACATGCATTGTCATCCAAACTAAACGTGTATACAAAATTTCAGCTCAATGTGGTGAAGATATCAGCTTCAAAATTGAGTTGCAAGATTCCAACCGAACAAATTACATACAGTGTAAGTTAAATAAAAGCTTGTAAAATACATTTATACAGGATTAACCATACCTGGTTATGCATTACAATGGCTCAGTCTGGTGAAAAAGGAAAGGGGAGAAATGTCTAATATGCTTAATTACACAATTTTTTTTCAGTTCTTTTGCCTATGCATATAGAGATCTACTTTACCAACTCTAGCACAAACACAACCCAATTGTTCATATGAGAAGCAATCCATGCCTAAATCTTAACTACAATATTCTAAAGATAGGCTCCGAGCTTTGTTGATTGTGATTACAAATACTAGTTGAATCAGGAATTTCAATCTCTTAAATCAAAACAGCATATCGGTAAGATATATAGGAACATGAAAGGAAGAAATAAAGGAATAAGAACATTTCTTTTGAAAGATCCTTTTAAGATTGCTTTGACAACATTGCTCAAGTTTTTACTGTGAACCACATGGAGCAGGTTTGGTTATTTAACATGATTGGCATTCCAATTTTTTAACTACAGTATATACAGATATCCCTAGCAAATGAGTGAATTCAATGATTTTGTTTGATAATTAAACTACTCATATGCTACCATAACAGTGTCTATAGAAACTGCTTTGCTTTGAATTTCTTTGTCCTTGGCTATACAAATAACTTGCAATTCTTATAAATTAAATTTTTGGAAAAATAGTTTATAAAATCTTAAGACTCCATATATAATACGAAAAATCATAATTGAATTGGGAATTGTATACAGATTACGTCAAATATTAAAATTGAATCATTTAATTATAGCTTGTGCTGCTTTTACATCTAACAAACTGAATTATTTTTATTAAAAGGCATGGTTTTATTTGTTCCAGATGCGACATCTATATCTAACTCGTATGTATTTGAATATATAAAATTTCAAAACAATCCAAACCAAGGGGAAAAAATTTTTGTTCGAATTCTAGGACATGCGGATTCTAAGGTAACTATACTGAATAATTAAGATATTAAAGATGCCAGTACATTTATTATTTATTCTAATTAGAATTTGTAAATTTTAAAAGTTAATGTTCCTTAAAGACATAAGTAGCAAGTTTTCTAGAAACGAAAATTACAAACATGACAATGCTTTTATATTTGTTTATCCAGTATGAATTTTTCAATACATTACCAGTATTATACCAAACATTTAAGAATACAAGATCAAAACTTAATTTCTCTAAATTTGCTATACACTCCATCATGATATATTTACGTAAGAGTCTGAGTAAAGCAATTTTCAGTGGAAAAACTATCCATGCAAATTTATAAAAATTAAAAAATTCATTCAAGATTCAAAAGCTACAAAAGACTTCAATTAAAAACAGTTTACTAACTTTTACCAATTAGCTGTTGATATTAAAAATTAACTCCAATTTTAATAGAATTTTAGAAAAAAATTTTTGTTAAAAAGGTTTAGTTTTAACTCTTAAGATTACAATATTTTTAGTACAGTTCAAAATGATCTATAATGCAACAAACATATACAATTAAAGTGACTTGTGAATTCATTACAGTACATTAGAACTCTATACAAGAAAACCTAGAATTAAAATCATAACTTTATTAGAAGTTGACTTACCTTTGTAAAAGAAAATAATTCTTTATGTAATTTTAATCTTTCTGCACTTAAGTGATGACCTTTACCTCTCATAAACTTCAACATTTTTAGTGAATTAAAAGCCTGTAAAATAAAAATTTTAAATATGTAAACCATGCAATAAATTCATAAATAAAAACTTCAAAAGAAAATAAAAGGCAAGTTTCATAGACATAAGAATTTAAAATATAGTAGGAAAAACTAAGGTTATATATTTTAGACATGAAATAATAAATTAAGAAAAACTTTACTTTCATCCAGAAGCATTATTTATAAATAACAGCAAATATTTATGAAATAACTTCTGGGATTTTCAGGCAAGCTTGAAATTATACACAGCAATTATATTAAAGTATACTGGTTACAGAATGTTTTATTTAAAAAACAAGAAAATGTCAAATTACATTAAATACTGAAAATTAGATTTTTATTTAAAATGATGCAATACACACTTTTCAAGTGTATCATTAATTTTATACCACAAATAAAGACTAGTTACAGCAAAGTTTAAAGAGTCCATCATAATATAAAGTCAGTTTTTACTTTACAATATTATGAGGATTTTATATACTAAGTTCTTTTATTTTCTAGGTACTTTTATAAAGGTACTTGTATATTATACCATTAACCAATTTTGCTAAATTGAAAAATGTTGCCAATAGAATAAGAAACCACATACTTGTGTATATTTCGAAACCAAGATAACAATTATAGTATTTGGAGACATTATTTGGCAAAATTAGTCTATGGACAATACATAAATACTTTTTATATAGTTATTGAAGTATGATTCCTTAAGTTAAATGAACATAAGTCAAAATAGAGCAGAATATTCAGAAGTATAATACAAAGTTAAAACTTCATATTATAACATATTTAATGTTAAATAATTTAACCAAATTAAAAATCATAAATGTGAATTTTAAAAACACCTTAATCAAGATTCAAAAATTTGATTCAACCAACATAAAAACCAAATATTTAAATGCATAATGATTAGACAAGCAACAATCCTAAAATTTAACATTAAAATATATTGCTAACCATAAAAATCTAAAATTGCAATACATGCATGTAAAGACTGAATCTCTGAAATTCAAGAGAGTTAAATACAAATATATTAGAGCAGCACCAGCCATAGACGCCAAATAAAACTTTAAAAGTTTATTTTTCTTAATGCTTTTTTGGGAATAAACCGAGTAATGTAATGCAGTGCTGCCCAACCTTTTCATTGCCAAGGACCCATCAACGTTTGATAATTTTACTGTGGCCCACTTAAAGGGTAGACGTTAATATTTTAGATTTAATAGTTTTAATTTCATTGTATTTACTTGATTCTGAAAACATTTACAGTTACACCAAAAAATGATATGAAGTGATTAATGTGAAATATAAAGATTTAGCATGGAATATAGTGATTCCCATGCATAGTTGTACAAACACATGAGAAATACATCACAGTAAATAAAATAGAAATAATTACGTTCCTTGGACAATCTAGTACTATTTGATCTACAGATCCCCGTCTGCAGCCAAGGGGGGATCCCTAATGTAATCCTTTATGGTAGTTTCCAAGTGAAGAAGCTGCTATTTTATTTCAAGGTAAAAGGATCATTTAGAGATATTAAACTGTTTGAGCAAATCTGGAAGACATTTACAACTTTGGTACCGATGTATGAATCTACCAATTTTATTTGATCTTGCTATGTTTGAATATGGACAAAACCAGCTTCTGTTATAGATTACATATTGTGGCATTAGTTGACGTCTGTTAGTCAATTGCAAAATATGCAACCACCATAATTTCAAGCTGCCTGTTTATGACCAAATCTGTTTATTAATTTACAAGAACCTTAAAGTTCTTAAAATATATTTTTGAAGTTATATTTTACCTTTTGAAGTCATGATCTGCATGAAAAATTACAGTAATTTTACAGATTTTTTAATTTTATTAGTATTAAATAAGAGCTAGTGAAGATTTTCAAGTAGGAACAAACTATGGTATGAAATATTACCATTTTATGATAATAAAAAAAGTATGTGGAACTTTTCTATTAGCGACACTGCAACCAAATCTGTACCATGCAAATTGCACTACTTTCCACCAAAAATCAACTGGTTTTATCAAATAAAACATGCAAGTAAAAAATCTTGCATCAAACACATGATTTGCATGGCACAAGATAGGCTGTGGTGGTATGCAAGTACTCTAATTTATATCCTTTAAAAACTTCTTAAATAAATCATTTATATTTATTACATACTCTCGCTTTATATCCTTTTAGTGAAATCGTGTGCTTTAAGTAAATATAGAACAAGAATTTTCCAATTTAATATTTTTAACACAAGTACAAAATATTACAAATTTGTTAAATTGATTTTACAACCCAAGATGACAAGTCTGTAAATGTAAATAATAAATCAAAAAAAATGAGTGCTCCAAAAATTAAAACTAATTTTTAATGTCGATAAAGTCAACTAACCAAGTTTAGATGTATAATTGACAGTCGTTTTAAAATTAAGAATATAAACTTCAACTTTAAAGAAATACTCTAAACAAATTGATATTCTATCAGGAATTTTGGTACGATTTTACAAGACAAACATTAATTTTTCATTAAGGCAATGCAACTGTGTTTATACAATTGAATTATAGCAATGGCTTTAATCATTCAAAGAAGGTAATCAAAAGTTAATTTTGCTCCAAAAACTTACCCCTAGTAGAATTTTATAATTAGTTTACTGTTGACATATTGAATATATATTAAAGACAAATTGAAAATACGGTTGTAAATCCAAATTTAAACGAATTATATTACAATTTAAAATACATAAATTCTTCACAATATTAGAATGGCAAGCAAATTTACAAAAAAAAAAAAACTTAAAAGAAAGAACTCTTAAGACAAATGTCTAAAGTTAAGAAAACTTCCACATTACTGAATACTTCAAATATCAAATATTTAAGTCTATTACTCAAACTTTAAAAGTCTCAGAAGCATGCAGTTATTCCCCTGCCTGTTCTATCTAAATTTATAGTATTCAAATAACTACTCAAATCCACAATAGCCTACACCACGAGATGAAGGCCAGGTTGAATGATCCAATTTCAAATAGTAAGACCAATGTTAACTCATTCCGCGCAACCCTTACTCTTATCTACCACACTGATAATTCTCAGAAGTTTCGAAATGGGTAACTTTGGTGGATTTTAAATACTACACGTGCCTTCCCAATATCTCCATTGATGAAGAAAAAAAATAGAATTTCAAACTAGAAACTTCTTACCAAAATATTTAAAGGAACCTACTTGCACAATCTAAAATTCTCTTCAAGAATTTGTTACGTTGATTTTTCTTTCAAAAAATTTCGAACCAATAATCATAGTTCACCTTAATACACCGAATTTAAAATCTTAAAAAAATTTAGTTGTCAACGCTTTACAAATAAACTGAGCCAGTCAAGTAAACTCATTTGTTGTATTACAATGGATAATTTATTCATAGTTACTTCACGACAACCGACTGGACATCATTTCACCATCATCCGAGGCCAAAAAAAACTTTCAATTCAATAGTCATAAAAATTCGGGATTACACAAATCGCAATTTTTGCTTCACCCCTCAAAGAAACTATTGTGTATCGGTAACCCTGGCAACTGCCAGGTAAAAAATAATAAATACAAAACAATATTTCCGATAGCCATTTAACATTCTCCAAAACTTAAAATCAGCTTACAAAAGTTCAATATTGACTCAAAATTGCTTAAAATCCGATACAGCCGCAAAGAAACATTCGACTGTCATTTGGTATTAGGCCTAGCCCAACACAGTGCATTCGCACTTCAAAGTAAATTCCAATACATGAAAGAATTGACAGCCGCTAGCGCTCATAAAATAATATAATTGAAACTTTACTGCCTTCGTTCAATGATGTTCACATATACTTCAAAACTATAGTTAAATCCACAGTAGCAATATAAAATCCAACAATGGACACAACAATGAGTAGCATACACAACACTCAGTCAAAAGCACTGCGAGAGCGATGAACAACGCAAGTAAGGCGTACGAAAGAGCCACACCAATTCTATCCAATCGCGAACTATTTACAACCCAAACACCTCTTCATTCAAAATGCCGGTTTTTCTGTAATGATCTAGTAAATAATTAAAAATTATTTCATTAAGTTAATTTTATGAGGAAAATAATGAAAATATAAGAGTTCTTTAAATATAACAAGTAGAAAATTAATGATAATGCTTTAAATTGTAAAACTAAGTTTCTTGAGCGGAGGGATACATGCGTAGAAATTGCGCAGTGAACTTTTTAAGGAGTGGAAGTTTTATCAACAAATTGTGAATCTTATGTAAAAAAAAATTGACATTTTTGTGATGCAATGACACGTGACTTACCTTCCAGTACGTTGGGTATTTTAAACTCAGGTGTGCATTTTAATTTTTTTTTAATTGGAAAAATTTTTCGTGATTTCTCTTGATTTCAGCTTTTTTTTTTTGTCGGAGTTTGTTCCGATTCTTTCCTGTCTGGAAACATGTTTGTGGGATACATAATATTTCCCCTCTCCCCCTCTAAATAAACGTATCGAGATTTTTTGGGGGGGGGGGGAGATCCTTTTGAGTTTAGCTAATTTAAGTGTTGAATAAGAGGCGTTTATTATTTTTTTTCAGAAATTTGATCTAAAAGACGATATATATTTTTCTCTTTACAAAGACTGCTCAATTACTCTTGTTACACTTTTATTTATTTTATTTTTAAAAGAAAATTTACTAGTTTTGTACTTTTTAATGTTTTTAAATTGATGCAATTTAATTATTTATGAAATTAACTACTTTTTAAACTCACAAACCAATTTTACGATAAGTAATAATTAAATAAACATTAAATTTTTAGGACAGTTCTTTGTTCCTGCTTGGGGGAAAATTTGCTACAGAATTTATAGCTATTTATCTGATTTTGAAGACCTTTGGACCAGAAGTTGTATTTTTGACCGTTCTCAATATTATCCTACAGTGACCATAGTGTCGTTGAGGTACCCTAGTGGCCATGATCATTGACTCGCGGTTGGTGTGTCATAAGTTCAAGCCCTATCTCCACTGAAGTCCCGCCGTGTAGAGGGTCTGATGCACGTTAAATTTGCCGAAGCTCGATGTCCTCGCATTCGCATGGTATGGAAGTTTGGAGAGGTGGGGACCTTCCGACTTTGGTGTCGTTCTCGTCATTTGATCATCGTTAAAAGTTACGGGGTCAGTCACCAACAGCCCTCGCATTGCTTTTTATGCGACTTTTATTGACACTCATTTGCAGTAGTCATGTCGCGAACTTGCGGTCTGCGAGTTGTGGTCTCGAATCCTGGTACCACTAAAAATCTGCCAAAAAAAAAAAAACGGAACGATACACATTAAATGTGTTGGGTGAATGAGTAAATGCTTTATTAACTTCACACAAAAAGCAACGCCAGAGCTCCTCGTAGTTTTGAGTCAAGGGCAATCAAATCTGTCGGACAGGTGCGTAAATTTGGAGAGTGAGATGCCTACTCAGGAGTCATTCTCGTCACTTGACCTTGGATCAAAATTATGAGATTCGTCGCCAATAGCACTCGCGTAGCTTCTGATTGAGACAAAAAAAAAAAGTCGCCTAATTCTGTAAACAATTTGAATTCAAAATGGGACAGTTTTTTAAAGAAATTAATTAATCGTGTTAATTAATTAATCCATCACAATTATGTTTTAGCTCCTTTTGAAACACTAAGAGCTTGACCAATTTTTTTAAGTTGCGAAAAAAATAAGTTATATTTAACCATAATTTAAAAAAAAAATGATTTCTTTCCTTCTTTTGTTTCACGCGAGTGCATGTATTTTATTTGTGTAAGGAAACGAAATAGAGAATTCAAATATTGCTTCACAAGGTCATCAGACTGTCAAAGAAATCCATAAGTCAAAAATCTCTGGTTTATAGCCAAACATTTATTAAAACAAATAACAATTTCATATTTGTTTGATTAGAGGAATTTTTTTAAAAATGTTTTCTCTATACGATTGAAATTCTTTAAGATTCCTAGCATTTTGTTGAGCATCTTTATTTTACAATGTTACTCTAAACGAGACAGTAAATATTAACGGCGTTCACGAAGGCCATTGTCGACGAACCTCGTCCTTTTGAAGAACGGTCAATTGAGGCGGACGAGACCTAAATTGGCACTCCCTTTCCGAACTTCCACACCTCACCAACGGGACGACATAGAGCTTTGACAAATTAGCCTGCATTAGGGCTTTAACTCCGCGTAATACCCTCTACACCATAGGTTCTCAACGTAGGTGTTCGAAACTTTCAGGGGGGCAATAAAAGACTCAGAGAAAATTAGGGGCGTTGAGATGAGACGGAGGGGCTTGGGCAGATTAACCAAATGCAGTCCAAAAAAAAAACAACCAAGAAACAAAAAAAAACACGCTGATTATGTACTAACAAAAGTAAATAATACTGTTTACCTTATGTTGATTGTGTGTATTCAAATCATTTCTACACACATGCACGAAAATTCACATATTACGGTAATTTGGTAAGTGGATGAAAAACTTAAAAATTACGTTATTCAGACCTACATTAAATTGAATGATATAGTGCATTTTAATTTCTGTAGTGCATGTGTTGTGTTTGGGAGCAGTAGGAAAACTGTTTCGTCCCCTACATTTCATTACGTACATTATCCACAAGAAACATAATTAAATATGTTAACCAGGAATTAGCGTGTGATTCTTTAAAGGCTGAAACTGTCAATTTATATTTATTTTGAAAGCAATGGTTTTTTATTATGAATTACTTCGTATCATCAAAACCCTTGCCTGTCTTTATAACAGGTAAGCTAAAATTTTTATTCCGCTCTTTTAAATGAAGAAGAAATTCATTAGCGTTTCAATTCCAACACTATCCTATCTATAACTAAAATATATAATATTACATATATATATCGAGTTATTATTGGCGACGGACCTCGTAATTTTTGAACCATGGTCAAGTGAGAAGGACAACGCTTGAGTTGTAGCCCTCTCCTCTCCTAACTACCACACCACCAAAAAAGAGCATTGAGTCTCAACATATTTAAAGTACAACGGCCTCTACATAGCGGGTCTTCAGTGGCATCAGGGCTCGAATCCGCGACACTCCGGCCACGAGTTCGTGAACATAATCACTAGGCTACCAAGGCCACCTAACTATTGCTGGATCTCTGGATGAGAGAAATACATTTTTACGTAGAGAACAGAATGTAATGAAGTGCCACTTTATGGTCATTATGGGCCCTGGGCGCAGAAGATCTACGAGCTTCCTTGGCACTGTCGGATCCAAGATCTTGAATCCGGTTAAGTCCAGCTTGCCTGGGTGCCCGCCCCAAGGGTCCAATGGATAGACTTGCACTGATGTAATGTAACATTAGTAAACAATAACATTAGTAACATAAAAATTAATAGTACCTGGTTGCAAAATGTTTTAGATTGAAATAAATAAGTCCAGATATTTTTTTATGAAGAATTTTGAATCGTGCTATGATTGTATATCTTTGCATTGCCTCCATACTCTTGTAATAACCCTCCCCGTCTACCTTGTGACCCAGCTAAAGGTGGGGGAGGAAGTGAAGGATGATTCGACATGATAATTTCAAATTATTTATTCAATGTTTAGATCAACTCAGCAACAATTCAATGAAACACAATAAATAGGATGCTCAAATCAGTTAACAGAGGGAGGAGACGAGAGTCGCGTTTTGGGGAGAATACATCTAATAAATCAACCACTTTATAATAATAGATCTTCTACTTCAATATTACTTTACACGGTAGATATGTAACTAATTGCCATTTAACCTCTTTAATACTTTAAATATCAAACGTAATATGAAGGTGACTAATACCTGAACTGTAGGCAGTCTTCTTATCAATTAAGGTTTAATCCTTCAATTTCTTTATCAATATCACCTTCCCGTCTTTAATTTCTCACACGGACTTTCTAACCTTTTACTGTGTCTTCTCCTTGTATTTCACTTGTCACCTTTAGTTTGTCGTAGCCTTTCTCTACCTCTAAGATTATCAACTCCCCTTCGGGTATTACCTGAATCTGAACGTGTTGAATGCATAATAAATTCCCTACTCATTTTAACAAATCAATCTTATTTATTGATTTTTCTTAATTAAGAGATTACACAAATACTATTCAATTTTAAGAACAATAAAACACAGTGGAGAATGAGAAGGATTCAATAACCATGAACGACGGAATCTTATCTGAATCTACGAAAGATCGACGCGTACAGTTACAGCTACACACTTATACTTAATTGGAATCAATAACTAACCTGATTTCTTATGTTATGGCAGGTTCATCTAGTTGGTTCTTTAAGATCTTGATTGGGACCACTTGAATTAGGATTCCTTTAATAGGCGACTTCTTTCTCAGCTATTCTCGCAGTTCTTTTATGAACTAATTTTATCCACAACGGTACGATGGACCCTACTCACAACATCTACGTTTACATTTGAAAAACACTTTCTTATTTCATTTCATTCTCTCTTCATTTCATTCTCCTTAACTCGCTAAACCCGAACTTATATAAAATATCTCATTTGCATAAATCACGCTTTGGCTCCGGTGGAGATTGGTTGAAATAAATAAAATATAGAATATATGAGAAGGTTAGTGAAACGCGTAAGAACCCGTCACAAATTGATTAACTTTTTAACCCTCCAAACTTCCAACTATCTATCCTTCTAATAAGCGAGCCTGAACTTTTTTTTATTATAAACTTAATTTGCATATCACGTCTTCTTAGGAGAAGGTTGATAATTTTTAATAGCCCCAAAGATTTCCAAGAGGGTTAGTGAAAGGACGCGTACAAATTCGTCACACTCTCTCTGTTGACATACTTCCTTGGTCTATCGATAATGTTTGAGACATGTTAGACTGCTCGATATGGGCACTCCAAAATGTCTCAGATCTGAAGCAACAATTTATCAATGCTTGACAGAATGTATCTCAAGAAGAGATTAGGAATCTGTATCACAGCGTACTATTAAAGTATATGAATGTACATTGCCACTGGGAAAGCAGGTTTCGCCAATTACTGATTTACTATTGTGTGTCCGATAACCGACCATTTATGTATCTTATGCCTTTGAATTTTTAATTATTTCACTATCTGTGTATAAGCGTATAAGCTCTATTCATGTTAAATTTTATTTAAAAAGTGATTTTCTTTCTTTCTTTTTTTTTTCCAAAAGTGGTAATTAAAAAATTAGGTAAGGTTTTTTTTTTAAAATCTACTCTTGATTTTCAACAAACCTAATATAATTGATTTAATCGTAATGTAATAACGCAACTGGGATTCCTCCATAAGATTGATTTAGCAATACCAGTCCGGGATTTCTAAAAGGGTGCTTCCTGCGTTTGTATGACATAGAGATATGAAATTTCTCACGACTCAGGAGCACTCCAGTTTTGCCAACAGGCCGACCTACTTCCAATTTGAAAGTGAGATATAAGCTCTAGACCCACTGTAACTGTTGGGCTTATCTATCCCTTCCTCTTACTTCTTGTAAAATTTCCGGTTTTGGAACCACAAATGTTGTTAAGTCTGACGCAATTTTCATCTTTTCACAACTAGAAAACATTTTAGAGAAGGGTCAAAATTGAGGTTATTTATTTCTGAAGATGCTTGGTTCCGTTCAGTCTTCTCGAAAGTAGCCTGTTCACCTCTGGGAGCTGTTCGAATCTTAAAATTTAAAAAGATGATTCTCGAAACTGACTAAATTATACTTAAAATCCAAATTTAGTTCTAGGCTACATTTATTTTAAAGAATTTTATTCTGTATTAGGAAAGTAATGAAAAAGAAACTTTATAAAAATGAAAATCAATATTTTTAAAGGAAAAAGATACACAGTTAAGAGTATAAGAATTTCACGAAAGATTAACAAACAATATTTTTAAAAAAAATACAGAAGGAAAATGAAAGAAGTGAAATAGTTGGCCAGAAAACGATCAATAAACAGAAAAGAGCAACAACAGGAATGTAGGAGAAATTCAAATTGAGTTTTAAATCGAAACTGGTTAAAACTCGTTGTGAGGGGTATTGTTGAGGTTTTACTGCAACAATTTCTGACAAAATGTTTGTTTGTATCACATGAAATCGTTAGTCACTTAGAGACGCACATAGCTAATTTGTTTGATCTTTTTAAGTCCAGATGGAGCTAAATTCGTGAATTATTGGCGACGATTATCAGCCAGACAGTAAATAGAAGGAAAGAAAAAGAGATAATTTAGAAAATGGCCTTCTAGCACTCTAACTGTGTTTAAAAGTATTATTAATATTCAAGTATTATTAAGTTCCAGTATTATTAATATCCAAAAAAGGATACACTGTGAATTAGGATATTGCACTTATAATTATGACTAATACCTGACTGATTTAACAATAATCTTGTGCAGTGTTTCCCAAACTTTTGAGATATGTATTGTATTGAGATTCTACAATTTTCGTAACGCTGAGAAACGACGCCAAAAAAAAAGAGAGAAAAAAGGGATGTATTTTAATAAAAAATTTTAATACAAATTAAAATATACTTCTTTTTTGTTTGTCATACACAAAATAATAAGAAAAGAGAAATAAAATTATTATTATTCATTAATATAAATAAAGTTATACAGTAGAACATCGTTTATTCGAATCAATTGGACCGGACACCGTTCGGATACTCGACTTTTCAGATAACCGAAAACCGAATGCGATCCATGCAGTATATGAAACCGGACACTATATGAATATTGAAAATCATCCCATGCCGAAACGTGCTTGAAGAAAAAGCCAAATAGTTTGCAAAATGTCGAAATTTTACCTTGATTGTGGAAAAAAATCACTTATTTTTCGCTGTACCATTGTACACATTCCTTTTTTCGCTGCAAGGTCTCTGATTCTCTTGAGCAACAGTAGTTGAGTAGGACAGCACTCTGATTGTTGTTCATACCACACCATAGCTGTCTTTAACGCATATAAGCCTCAGCATTTGATTGACCTTTGCTATGTTCGTTGTTGTTGTTGTTGTCCTCGTCTTCATTAGTTTCATAGTCGACAAGGTTGGATTCTTCTTGCACGGAAGTCACAATCTCGTCATCATTTAGCATTTGAAATCCACAGAATTCCATCCACGCTTTCCATCCAGATTTCTGCATCAACAAAAGAGCATGTATACACCCCCTCAGTTGGAAACAAACTGACCTAATATTCCGCGCAGGTGTTTACCAAATCACACAACTGAAATTCAGCAGATATCCCTCACCTTGGATTTTCCCGTCACTTTTGACCTCACGCGAAACAACTGTTGAGCATTGCACTATTCGAAAACGCATCCGGACCAAAGTCCGGATATTTGACGCTCCGGATAATAAACGTTCGGATGAACGACGTTCTTCTGTAATGTCAAAAAATTCTGGAAAAGCAACTTCACAAAAAAATGAAATTTGAAAAGGCAAGATGTATTTCAGAACTTTTCTGTTAAAACCATGTTGCATTTGTAACCAGAATTAAGTTAAAGTACACCCCTTATATTTATTTTCAAGAATTCGTCTGAAGCCAATCTCAACAATTGCTTTCCTTCCGTATACGACAAATCTTCTGTCATGGATGTTGTGTTAATGTTAAGCGGTATCTTGAGACGATTCTATCTGAGTTCCTTCTGCTATTTGTTATTTTGGGAATTTCTGGTCTTTAAAATTATTTTATTATAAAAATACTCTTCGCGAAGAAGAGAACGTGATTGCGTTAATTAAGATTACTATATATAGTCTAGGTTTTTTCAGATTAGAGAGAGCGATAGGATAGACTGCTATCGGAGCAGAGATTAATCAAATTGAATGTGAATCGCAGGTATTTAATATTTGATTTAGGGTTTGAGCCCGGGATCCCAAAATCCCGGGATAAAATTTTTGTCTGAATTATATTTTGAAATTTTTTCAAAGTATTGTGAATCTGGTATTCCTTATTATTTAATGTATCTTATTTACCTTTTATTGTACTGTTTACGTTTACTATCAGTTTTCTGACGTGTTGAACCTTGAATGGTTCGAGGCGGGTGTGTATGTTAAACCGAGAAATTTGATATGTTTCTCTTATTTTCTTCTGCAACTTTCTCCCCATCGCGAGCGGGGTCAGGAAACGGACATTTCTCCCACCCTCAGGATGTCCGGTGTCAGCTAACTTGGACAGAGCAATTAGAATTTTTGGAAAACATCTAGTAGTGTTTTTAGCGCCGGGATCCCGGTGTTTTTTCCAATCCCTAAATCCCGGAATTAAAATTCCTTATTCCGGGACTTAACTTTTGTCTAAATTATATTTAAAACATTTTTTCTTATAAAAATTTTCTAACAATCTCTAATTCTTTAAAAATTTATATTTTGTTTATGAAATATGTATGTAGAATTTTTTTTGTGCAATTATAAATTGCTATAGGTAATATATATATATATGCACATCCAGTGGCGCACATAAGGGGTGTCCTGGGGGTCCGGAACCCCCAAAGCCCTTGAGTTTTTTTCGATTGATGATAATCCTACACATATATAGCGTAAAATGTAATTAAGTACTTGTAATTTACAATTATTTTATTAATGCATACTAATTATTAATTCAATAATTAATTTTTTACTTTTTTTTGTTAACAAAATCAACAAAATCAGAAGAGTCAATTGTGTTGTCTTGAGGTATGATACAAGCTGGGGGACTTTCGACATGGACTGCCCCCTTGAAAAAATTTTGTGTGCGCTACTGTGCACAGCTAATCTTTTCTCGTATGGGAGAACGTCGCACAGATTTAAGTGGCTCACTGCAATGGTTACACAATAATGTAAGCAACATCTCAAGAATAGATTTTGTAACAGTTCCTTCTTCAATTAAATGCCGTTAATTAATAGCGGAATGAAGGGAGGAAATGGAGAGAGACATGGTGACTACCTGAAAAGAACATACTCCTACTTAATGACGATAATACCTACTAGTAAAGAATCCGAACATGCATTTTCTTCGGCAGGACAATTTGTAACAAAAATAAGAAGCCGTTTCGACGATGAAACGCTGGAGGAGTGTGTTTTTATAAGCTTATTTACAAAAACACAAGAAATGAAGAAATGCTTTTTTTTAAAAATTTCATTATGTACTATTTTTATTTTGTTTTTTTATGATGAATTATTATTTTTGTTTATTTTCTTAAAATAATATTAAATACATTTTTAATTATATTTTCAGTTTTAATATGCAATTTCAACTCTGCTAATATGTAACTATTTTTAATAAATAGTCCAGTCCTAATCCCAGGACCAATCCGCGATTCCGGGATTTG
Source organism: Trichonephila clavata (assembly GCA_019973975.1). NCBI lineage: Eukaryota > Metazoa > Arthropoda > Arachnida > Araneae > Nephilidae > Trichonephila > Trichonephila clavata. The sequence goes on from BMAO01034817.1 coordinate 16,576, forward strand.
GATAATGTAATCCCGAAATCCCGGGACTGAAAATATGACTCGGGATTGCAAACCCTAACGGTTATCACTCTGTTTCATCTGTCGCATAAATTCGGATTTTACTGCATATTGTTAGTAAAAATATCTATTTTGAAGATAAATTTTCTCAGATCTAATGTAAATCACGAATTTGCTTTCAAAGAATTTTGTTTCTTTCTTATTTTCTAGTTTTGTTCGATTACACGAATTTTTACAGGCTTGGAAAATCTGGGTAAAATGTAATATTTTTCTTTTTATCATTTATATGTCGTTAGAGCAAAGAATATGTACGAAGGTTATAAAGTCCATCATGTCCTTTCCATACAAGAGATAGAAGAAAGTCAAGAAAAGAATTTATAAAATAATGATGAAAATGACTTTGTTGGTTTTTAGAAATGGATTCGTTTCTGAGAAGGCGAAACATATCGAACGAGTTTTTATTCACTTTCAGATGAGGTCAAACTGTTCTAAAAAAAAAATTGAAGCCGCCGAAATATTATTGTTAAATAAAGGAATTTAATTTCTTTAAAAATAAAAGTTTTTATTCTTTCGATTTGTAATGAAAAAAATTTAAGAGTGTAAGTTTTTTTTTTTTTTTAAATTTTCTAAGATCCTGTAGTAAAAAAATTAATTTTTGAAATTAAAAATAGTTTAATTTATTTTCAAGAAAATCAAATTCCTAATTTAATTTTGTAATCATGAAAAAATGATAAAGAAATAAAATAATTAAATTTAGATGTACGAATATTTACATAAAATGAAAAGTTATAAATGCGTGTGATATGCATAAAAATTGAACGTTCTTAAACGGCACGAAATTCAATTAAATTTGTTATCACATGTATAAATTTAATGGAAAAATTGTCCTTGTAATACTTCAGAATTTGTTGTTACTGAGGATAATTTAATTTAATTGTATTTATAATAGTTATCTAAAAATGCTTCGCTACCAAAATTACTTATTAATATTAAATACACATTTATTTATTAATAATTTTTAATTAATCAGGAAGAGATTTAAAAATGAAACAGTAATGGAATATTCATTTATTAAATGCGCTATAAAATATTGTAACAATGTTGATAGACTGATAAAGGCACTTTTTACTAATATAATTAAATTACTTTTTATATTAGTCTTGCGCTAAAAAGTAAAGACAGTTTTTTTTTTTTTAGAATATGGGCAAATACACAGTTTTAAACTGACCATTTCGAAGTTCTAAAGTTCTACCTCATACTGACCGTTAGTAAACTGAGGAATATATTAGGGGGGGGGGAGTTAAAGAGAATGTAGTATGGTCAACTAAAGAATGCGCTATGGGGGTAACGCTATTTGGCGATTGATCCATCTCAACTATTAAATCTGAAGTTTTTGAAATTTGCAAGATAAAATTTTTTTTAAAAACAATAACAGATGAAAAAATAAATGTACATAACTTATAACAAAGGATGTGATGAAACTAATTTTTTTAAAAAAATTTAAGTTATTACTTACTTAATTTTACTTAACTTAAAGTTGCACAGTTACTGTAAATAAGGTGACAGACCTGGATATCACAAAAACCACAATGAGGTGACCTTCACTCAACGCCATATAAGGACTTTGGAACCTGATTTGACCTGAAGCGTAAAAGGTCTCATTATTCAACCCAGGTTTCTTACGTAAAATACAGACTCGAACTTGATGACCTCACTACTCAGTCATCAATCTACGGTTTCCCTGTAAGTAGAAAAATGCATTGTCCAGTGACCTTTTTGATAAAAAAAAAATAGATATTTTGAAATTGCTGTTGTCAAAGAGGAGAGTAAAAAGCGGATTTTTTTTTTTTTTACCTACTGTGGATTAACTTTGTATGTAAAAGTGTGAGTGTGTATGTGTGTGTGTATATATGTGTGAATGCATGAATATTGGTGTGTATATATATGTAATTGCATGTGCATGTATGTGCGTGTTCGTATATTTTAGTGTATATGTATGTGTGTGTTTGAATAAATGTGTATGTGTGAGTGCATGTCTGTGAGTGTGTGTATGCGTGAGTGCATGTGTATGGGCGTGTGTATGTGTGAGTGTATGGTTAGTGTGTATGTGTGAGTGTACGTGTTAGTGTGTATGTGTGAGTGTATGTGTTAGTGTGTATGTGTGAGTGTGACGTTATGTGTATTGTGAATGAGTAGTGTTAGTGTGGATGTATGTGAGTGTACGTGTTAGTGTGTTATGTGTGAGTGTAGTGTGTATGTGGAAGGAACCATGTGTTAGTGTGTATGTGTGAGTGTATGT
>BMAO01034818.1:0-18395 GCA_019973975.1 Trichonephila clavata
TTTTCCAATTATTCCAGTACATTGCAAAATGTAGATGTTCTTTGCAAAAAGCCAGAAATTAAATTTAATCTCGATGCCCAAAATTGACTTTAACAAAGAAAATCAAAAATAAAATAACGAAAGGTGAAGAAAGCTGAATATTTTTTATATAAAATTTAAAAATTATTTCAAAGACTTATAGTTTAAGGCTACTTAATGTAATTCGTGTTAAACCTTAAAGATTAATCTTTGAAAATTTTCTCTCAAATAAGACTTAAAAAAATTTCTTATCCGATGGTTCCGACAAAGACTGCTAGAAAACAGTTGTTCCATAATACAAAGAGCCGATGACATTATCTGTACTCAAGAGAACCGAGACTTCAAAAAATCGATTTTTTCAATTTTCATCTTAAAAAAAGTAGAGTTAATGCTGATTCCAAAAATGTATAAAATATATAGGTTTAAAGCTTAATATCCGAGTAATTGCGGTTTTAAATGTAAAGCAACAGCTACAAATGCCTGTTGTTTACATTATCGTACATCAGCTGTCACGCCCATCTTTCAGTAACCGAAGCATGTTTTTATGTAGATTATAGATTGGTATTTTAATATCACTTAATCTGTATATATTTATTTTATTCTTGTGGTTTGAGAAGGACCATACTCAACTCAATCTTGTTTATAACACAAGCTGTACGAAATTTGAAAATTTTGTTTTCTTGTGCTTGAGTTACAAACACGTGAGTTACGAACTTCATATTTTGACTGCTAATTTACTTTTCTTTTTAACTTCCTGTTTTTTGTTTTTTTGTTTTTTTTGTAATTTGTAAGTATTTTAAATATTTGCAATGCCTCGAAAAAAGAAATGTTTACATCAGAAACGTCGTCTAATTCGTAAAAAAACTTCAGTATGTGTGTAGAGTGAACAATTTGATGTCAGTGCTTCTAAAAAAAAGATTGAGAAGAATGATGGACATTTTGACTCTGAAAATAGCTTTTCAGCCGAATCTCAAATCAGGTTTGCTATTATTGACTTAAATATGCTTAATGATATTTTCAACAATATTGCAAAATGCAGATATTGTGATAGATCTTTCTGCTTTGATGTTGCTGAAAATTAAAGAAGTCGCAGAGGCCTTGCTAGCAGTATATCAGCAACTTTCAAGATTGTGGCTCTAGTCATGGTTCAATGACTTCAAATTCTGTGCCAGCAGGATATGAAGTAAATTTGAGGTTTGTTTATGGCATGATGTATTGGAATTGGAAAAAGTGCAGCTCAGACATTTTGTGCGCTGATGAACTTGCCTCCTCCTCCAGCTAAATTTGAATGATTTATACGCCAATTTTTAATGCGTTGGAAACTGCTTCATCACATTCAATGATTCACAGCGTTGATGAAGCTGTCATTGAAAACTAAAACAATAAGGACATATCAATTGCTCTTGATGGGACCTGGCAAAAAAGAGGACACGCGTCAAAGAATGGCATTGTAACGGCAACTTCTCTCGATAACGGAAAAGTTATTGATTTTGAGTGCCTATCAAAATATTGCTTTGAATGTAGAAACAAAAACAAAACCTGTGATAATTGCCAGGTAAAACTATCATGGATTTAGTGCGGGAATGAAGAGTGAAGGAGCATTGCCAAATTTCAATCGCTCATTACCAAATACGATGTTCGGTATATTCAGTACTTGGAGATGGAAATTCGAAGGGGATCCTTAAGGTTCAAGAGTCCAACATATACGGTGATGAATTTCCTATTGAAAAACTGGAGTGCATCGGCCACGTCCAAAAAAGGATGGAATCAAGACTGAGAGCCCTAAAGAACAGTTTAAAATCCACCAAGCTGTCAGACAATAAAGCAATATCTGGACGAGGAAGGCTCACAGATGCAGAAATTGTTTGCTGCAAAAATATTATGGCATTGTACTTCCCAAACATTTCCATAAGAAGAAATGTTGGGAAATCAGTCGCAGATATATCCAAATCCATGGGCAAATATTTCCATAAACTGTCGACAGATGAAAATGCACAACATTGTTTTGCCCTATGGGAGAAGAAAGTTGGTGTGGGTACAACAAAAGTAACCCACAAACATTCCCTCCCTCCTAGAATCAGTTCTTCTTAAAATTAAAAAAAATATTTAGAAATTAACTGCGAAAGAACTTTTATTCAAATGTCTGCATGGCCGAACTCAAAACCCCAACGAAAGCTTTAATAACTGCGTGTGTAATTGTGTGCCAAAAACACATTTGTGAACAAAAAAACTTTGCAAATGGGTGTTATGGACGCAGTTATATGTTTCAATGAAGGTGCATACGCAAGAACGGAAGTTTTAAGAGCACTGCAAATAAATCCAGGTATCAATACTTGTGAAGGCCTTCGTAAAATTGACTACGTCAGAATTTGTGAAGCCGAGATGAATGTCCAAAAAGCTACCAAAGAAGCCAGGACAACTAAAAGGCAAATTAAAAGGAAGCAGGATGCCTTAGAAGAGTCTATGCAAGATGAGTACAGTACTGTGTGTGTGTGTGGGATGTTCTAAAAGTCAAATTTTATGTAAGTGTACCATTTTATTTAGTTTTTTTCATTTTTCTGTAAACGTGTTTTTTCAGTTTTTAGGTACATGTGTAGAAAGATCAATTTATTATATATTTTAATGAAACTTGGTCTGAGGTTTTGTATCATGATAATGCATTTAATGCTTCTAATTCCATTCCTGAAATTTTAGTATTTTTACTTTTATTGTTCAATTTCTTAAAAAAAAATGACATTTTTATCAAAATTTCAAAAAGTCAAAATTCAAAATTTTTTAAAGAATTCTGAGCAAGGGAATATAAAAATATTTATTGCATTTAAATAAACGTACAATTTTGTAACCAAAAACAGCATGTTTTGTGGTGTTTTATGCTATAAAAAGTAAAGACACATGTCCTAATGAGCACCATATATACGAAAGCTTTTTTGGTGTGTACTTTTTCGAATCCTTATATTTCTAAAATTTCTAGAAATTTAATAATTTTATGTTATAGTATATTAAGAAAAGTAATAGGTTGTATGACATAATTTTTTTATTTATGAAGTCTTTTTTTTTTTGAAATAATGTTCTTTCGAAAAAGCAAATTTTACTTGTTTTGTCTCATCGAGGACGTCCCGGTTCCCTCAAAGGAGACTTAATCTAACGATAGATGGAATTCCAAAGACCTCAAACAAGTCTTCGACAGATCTTTTATGATTGCAGATATTATTCCTACATTTGCAAGTGGAATGTCCAAAGACATATATCTGAAGTTAGTGTTTCATCTCTATAGTCAATCGAAACACATTATTGTGTCGAGTAGTTTTTTGAAAGTCAAGGATAAGTCTATTCCACGCCAAATCAAAGCGAAAAGATATAGACAGATCTCAGACATCTATGAGAATGGGTTAGTTCAGACTATGGACCTTTTTCCATCAGAGTGCTTATATATAGTACTTAACCTTTAACATAAATTTACATTGCAGATTAAATGTGAAGCATCGCGTACATTAGTTTTCTTTAGATATAATTTTGATATTAAATTGTAAATAAATTGCTGTATATAGGTATAAGGTATAGATTTATAAGCGTGACATCCCCAACCAAGCAAGATGGACTCATATTAAAGTATTTTAAAAAAAATAAATAAATGCAATTATTATTTTATTGCAAACAACGGTGAATAAATGCTAATACTTCTTATAAAAGGAAAAGATAGATCATTTATCTTCCAAATTCTTTAGTTTGAATTTTTTTAAAAGGTTAAATATTTTACAAAGACATAAGATGAAGAAAAATGTTTTATGTAGAAGTTGATTTTTCTTTCCGTGTTTCATGCATATATGTATACATAATTCTTTCATGATGTAATATACTCTAGATGCAGTTTAATGGACTTGGTACAAGTAAAATAGGCTAGCCATTAAATATTGCTGATAACATTCAAGTATTTTCTTGTTTAAAACATTTCTCCACATAAGTAAAGAAAATTACATAGTAAAATAAGTTTCAAAATGTGTTAAAAGTATATCTGATATTAAATATTTATACTTTTAAAGATGAAAAAAATATCTATTTCTTTTTCAGAAACAAAACTTGTAAGTATTACGTAATAAAATGTATTTCTCCTATTTTATTCAAAGTATGTGTAAATTTAATTGATAATAAAAAATTATCGAAATAAATAAATATTTAGTTTTAAATATTTATTACGCTTTTAAATAAATATATTAATCCTAAAATAAATTAGAGTAATTTCCAATTAAAATTTCCCAACATTAAAGTTTTAGTTTAAAAAAATTTAATATCCTCTAAAAAAATTAATATATTACCTAGTTTATAAAAATAAATGTAAGGGCATTTTTCAGCATGAACAACACTGGAATCCTAATTACACATTATAACAAAAAAAAAATTTAAAAGGTACTAAACTAAAGCAAATGAATATAAGTTAACCAGAAAGCAAACGATTTGAATCCAAGTTTTTTCCTTTAGGTAAATAAGTTTAAAAGCAGAGCAGACTTACTCAATTTTGCTACGTTTATAAAATATATTGTACATTTCAAGAAATTTTACAAAAATGTATCGTGTGTATGTATTTTAAGTAAAAAAAAATTTTTTTAATTAATTTTCTAAAAAATATTCTACACAAAAAACTATTTCAAAAACGTATAACAAAACATTTAGCGTAGGTTTCAAATTTAATTAACTTATTTAAATGTTTATGTAAGTTAAGCAACTATCGTGATTACGGCAGGAACGTTATTAACTTTTTTCTATTGTTGGTGAAATGTAACAAATTACACAATCATTTTTCTAATTTCTCTGAATAGATGAGTTTCCTCGAAATGAAGGCGATTGCAATTTAAAAAAGCAGTTTGAAGCAACGCGTTCTTTTCTCCATTATGTATTGATCAATATATAATTATATTTGATTTTGCGTCAATGCATTGTTGCTTATCAATAAGATCATACACATACGTTTTTATCAGTAACCCTACTTTTTGATTCATCAATGTATAATAGTAATAATTTTTGGTTTTCTGCCAGTGTTTGCTTCTTTTCGTAAGAGTACGTGATAAATCAACTCTTTAATACATACTTCAAATCAGAGAACTTACATTATAACTTATTAAAGATTTCCATTTTAAATTCATATGTATTCCCAAATTTTTAAATGTGAATAAAATTCATTTGCATATTTTTGTTGAAGAAACCTGGAACCGTTTGAATCACAAACATGATACTAAACAAATTTATGTCTCCATTTTAAAGAAGTTCTGTTGAAGAATTTTTAGAGAAGAATTGGAGAAATCTAGTTTAACCTGTTGTAAGAGTGCAATGCCCTAGTATATAAAATTATTTATTAACTTAAGTGCATTAGTTTCTGGAACTGCTGAATATTTTAAACGTAAAAAATGTACATTGACTTTTGAAATCTTTCAACTCACTTTGAATGAATTAAAAGTTTTACATTTTCTAAAAATAAATGTTCCGCGGAACTTTTTTAAATAAAAAAAATTATATTTGTTGTATTTAGTACTTTTTACTAAAATGAACATAAAAATGATAAATGCCAGTTATATCAGTGCATAAAATGGTATTTTTCAATATTCCACGTATTAAATATTAGAAATTAAAAATTATTTATATAAATCAACAATAATTCATAAAACAAAAAGGATATTAATTTATAAAAAAAAATGCCTTAACGTTTAAAATAGATTTAAAAAATTTACACTACAGAGAGCATGAAAGATAAATTAAGGTAAACTAGCTCTATTGAATGTATAATATTGAAAATTAAATGAACGAATCTCTTTTTCTTATATGTAATACATTAAAAATAAATAATTTGTAGTTTATGTTAACAGTGAACATAGTTAACATAAACAACAAATAAAAATAACTTTTTTCCATTTTAATTATTATTAACAGTAAAATCATCTTCAAAATAAATATACAGTTTTTTAAAAGTGTTATATTTTTAACTTTAAAGTGGAGTTATTATTCAAATTAAGTGTACATCGGAAAGCGAAATACGTAACGTTTATATATTAAACTTACGGTGATAAGGAGATGTGGTACTTGGATTTAAGATTTACAAGTGGTGTGTGTGTGTGTATGTGTGCGTGCGTGCATTTATTTTTGCGTGTATTTATTTTGTGTGTGTGTGTGTGGCAAAATACTTGTTAATTCCACTTCCGCTTTTAATGAATTCCTTAAACATTTCCTTGAATTTCAAAATCTACAACTAATTCTTTCTTTTTTATACTAAATCGAATGTTATTTTCTATAAATGCATATGAAGGGAGTACGTCTTTTATTTTTAACTTAATTGATTTTAATTTATAATGCAGAAAATTTAGGTCCAAATTAATTTATTATAGAAAAATAACAGAATTTTCTTTCTTTTTTTGTGAAAGGTATACTAGGGTCAGCTTTATAAGTTTTCTGGGAAAAAAACTCTTTTAATTATTTAAGAAAAAAAATTGTTATTATATATTTTTGTTCAAAATTAAAAATTACCTAGAGAAATTATGCACACAATAGTGAAATTTCTTGAATTCATTAAGATTACTTAATTATCTAAATTAAAAAAAGAAAAAAGAAAATCTGCATAATATTTTTTTGTCTTAAGTTATATATATATTTTAGATTTTTGTAATAAACTTTTTTTACTATCCGCTTTTTTACATACATAAATTTTAAAAGAACCGCATAGAGTGTTTTCAATTTTTTTACCAGCCTTTATTTACCAGTACATTACAATTTATGTAAAAATTCTTAAGTAAAAAACCAAAATGCTAGAAAATTATATCAAAAGAGAAAAACGTCTGGTAATTTATCTTATTAAATTTAACGATTAAAACCCATATTTATGAAAATAAACTCAGTTCATTATTCGGCGTCAAATAAATTATTTTTTAAATTTCAGTTTAAATTTCCTTTTGCTTGTTAAAACTATTTTAAATCACTTATTTATTCACAAAAAGCTATTTTACCTGCATTCTTTTTTTTAATTAAAATATGTTTTAAGGTTAAAATATGTTTTATACGACTACTTGTGACCACTTTTTTGTTTAAAAAATGAAGATATTGAGGATTTTTTGTTTGTTTTTAGGTTTGTTTAGTACATTTTAAAAATATATCCTAAAATTATGAAGAAGAAAAGTAATTATAATTACTAAAATGGGGGAACAAATTGGTAAAAATTTACAAAAAATAACCTAAACGGGGCCCCCTCTGTACCAAAGATTATGAAAAAAATTTTAATTTTTCTATTCTGATGTGTTTCTATGTTATTCATTTTTAAATGATCTTCAGGATAAGAAATATTTTAATTCTTATAAAACTTAGAGCACTTCATATTAGTTATATGAAATTTCTTAAAAAACCAGAGATTTTTATTAACATTAGATACTGTAAATTTTGTAATAGAACAGTGATTGATAAATCTGATAGTTAAAACACTTTTATATACAAAACATATACAAAACAATACATTATACAAAACTTACACAAAAAATTTAAGTTAATTATTTTTTAAAAATTTTTGAGCATTTTCAAAAAAAAACACATTTCGAGTAAAAGGCGTTTTAAAGTATGACATCTTGCTTAAAGTAATGGCACCTGCTTTTACTAAAGCACTTATAGTTTATTGTTCTAGTGAACAGAAAATGCTAGTAAGATGACCTATAAAATAAAATCATTAAAAAAATTTTCACTTTTTGGAAAAATTCACAATTTTAGGGTAGTCGGATACCTTAAATTTATTCATTAGCTGATTTTTTATTCAATCTATATATTATATATTACTTAGTCTAACGAGTTTTGCTGCAGAAACTGAAAGTTTCTTTGGTTCGAAGGAAGAATAACCCCACCCCACTGAAACATTAAAATAGAAGATTACATATTACTACTTATTTCAAAACAGAGCATCAAATAACAAACTATGTGAGATTATAACAATTAATAAAATTTTTCGACTTAGCAGTGACTCAAGCATTGTCTTTTATAAAAGCAATTATTTTCTAAATCAACATTTTAAAAATACTTCTTTGGTCTTTGTCTTATAGCAAAACCTAAGTAGTTCACTCTTTATGTAATGATAAAGCATATTTTCGATAACTCTAAAATCTATCATTAAGATTCATTATTCATTTTAATTAACAATAATAATTGTTAATTGAAATGATCGCCAACATCTTCAATGCAAGCCAGAGACAGTAAGGGTTTTATTTTTAGCCTGTAAAAGAAATTATAGAAAAATGTTTGCTGTATATAACGTCATAAAATTTTGCAACATTTATTATGAGGAAGAAATCATTAGTATTAGTTTTTCTCTCATTCAAGTCAAATAATTAATAGCAATTTCAAAAGAAATATTTGGCGAAATTGCACAGATGATTTTTTATACCAGTTTCCTGAGTTATTTTAAAATCAGTGAAGGAAGTAAGTACACATTGTTGCAAAAATCAGAAAAACTATTGTTTTTCCTCTTAATGTTCAGCGTTTATACTTAGGAACAATTTATCTCAGTTCTATATGAAAGGTGAAAAAAAAGAATATTTTGACAGATAGAAATAGTTGCTCATTAATCTTCCTTAAGAATTCTAAAAATATTACTATAATTATATCTAGAAAGAAGTAATGACTAAATGCGAAATATTCTCTAACAGTTCTCTCATAGTTGAAACAAGACAAATCCTAGCATTAGAATTGATTAATACTTTTATTTTTTTAATATTTTTTGTTTTTTGCTAAAGTTATTATCATTTTCCAGTTATGACTTAAAAATCTAGAGTAGCATTTATTTCCCAGAGAGAAAAAATAGTTGGACACTATTATACTTTATTCATCGACACAAATTAAATTTAATGTCTTTTATTAGGTAAATGTGTAACATAAGCTTCTCAATTTTTTTTTCGACTTTTAAAGAAAGTGCATCATCTTCAACAAATGATTGCTTTAGTCTTTACAATTTCATTAATCTCAGAAAGGTGGAAGCAAAGATTGAAAATATTAATGAACTTTTTCGAACGAATTTACATATCTTTTTCCACTAGGCAACAAAAAACAACTTTTTGTCTGTTTCCTAGTTTTAAATAGTCTATTTTTACTAATTTTGGTTGAAAAAAATGAACATGTAAATTAAATTTATTTATTAGCTCTTGTTTTTAAGATATACTACAGCCCATCCATCAATTTATTGGTAAATTTGAAAAACGAAACATTACTAACTAATACATACAGTACAATAAGTCATGTTTCTAGAAACCGTGTTCATAATCCGAAATCAGTAGTATTTTTTAGTTTATTTCCTGTGAACATTTCCTTTTGAATTGCTTTTTGTATATCAAAGACCGAGTATCCCGAGTTATCCCTGTTCAGCAGTAGTTTGCGAGCATTGATTCATCCCGACGACCCTGATATATACGTTCCATGCTGTGATATCTTGATGAAACCTTTCACCGTGTTCACGTCGCTTACAGTTCCACAGTTTTTAGGGAAAAAATCAAGATGGAATGTAAAAAATGGATCTTTAGATATATATTCATCCTGGGTCATGAAAATTTTGTAGGAGTTCTTTTACCAACAGTTGATAGTTCTCATCCTGTTTTCTGTCTAAAAGTCCTTATACCACACTTATCTTTGAGACCTAAATACAGTTTAATTGATTCTAAATACAGACCTAAATACCTTGAGTTGTAAGACGAAAAACAGCGAATATCACTTGAATCGTGCACTGTTGCCTGTTCTTTGTTCTACTGATGCTCTAAGTTAGACTCAAAACACACCTGAAGAAAGGTGGCGTGATTACATCCCTTCAAAGAAATAAAAATAGTTCCTGAGGCAAGATCTTCCATCTGTCCGCTAAAATGAACATCAAAAAGGTTAAACACAGAAAGTAAGATGAGTAAAAATACAACTATTTATGAATAGCGAGTTCTGATTCTTGAAAACAAGAGCTAATCTGAAGTTTTTACGATGGTGATTTTTGTGTTTAGCAGACTAAAATACTTCAGAATAAACTATTTTTGAGCCCGAAACAATTTTGATGTTGCCTAGTGTAATCTTTCGCATATATTATAAAATTTATTAATTTGTAAATGTGAGTGTTTTCATTTTAATGTTCTCATTTGGATTGGGTCAAAGTTATCGAATGCAAAGCTTATATTTATGTTGCACTGTTACATTATTAACTGTTTCAGATTTTTTAAAATTTCGGATACCTAAAAAGTATTTTTATTGCTATTCCGGAATTAGATTATTCAAAATATGTTAGACTATAAAAAAAATTTTGCTTGCCTTACTAATAACATTATATGAGATATACAGGGTGTCTATAAATTAGCTGGGAAATTTTGTAAGTAAAGAATTTCCAAAGTATTAAATGAAACTAATTATTGAAAGTTATACTAGTAGTAATATATCCTAAGTTTATTTTGATAGCATTATGTGTCCTAATTTAAGAATTTAGGAATCAGAAAATCTTCTTGTCATCATAGAGCACGAAAGAGATATTATCAAAGTAATCATATTTTGTGCAGTGAATTCCTCTAATGTGTTCGACCCATATTTCATCTTTGAAAAGACTGTTACGGGAATTGTTTGCTAGGAAGTGCTAAAGATTTGCATTTTCCCACACTTCAAAGAATAAACGCCAAGAGTTTATTTATTTCAACAGGATAAAACACCATGTCACTACCCCGACGATGTTACATGTTGATGTTAATGTAAAGGCTACCTGTTTGGATTGGTCATGGAGGTGTTATTCAATGGCCATCACGATCATAAGATCTTTCATCAATAGATTTCAGTGCAAGGGGTTTTGTAAATGATTTATACACTCCGTCATTTCCTTCATCCATTGATGAACTAAAATCAAGAATCTAAGCTGCCATTAGTTTAATCGATGGAAACCAGTAGACAAATCTGTGGCAAAAACAGATTTACCGATGGGCATTTGCAAAGTAACTAATGGAACTCACATCGAGCATTTGATATAATGATAAACTTGGACTATTTCTTTTTCTTACAAAGAAATGGGCTTTAATTTTCTTCCAGTAAAAATTACATGCAATAAATCATTCTTTTTGCCCAACTAATTGTTAGATACCCTGTATTCTGTTTGTTGATTAGCATTGCGGCCGATGTAGCCAATGGGAAGATGGTCTCAGACTCGTTGCCGGCTTGTTGCTGGTAAAGTCATGCGTTCAAGTCCGGTTACTTTTAAAGGTTAAAGGTGTCGGATGGTCAGATGCAATTCAAAACTTTTGAGACCCAAAATCCTTACGTCAGCATACTGTGAAAGTTTCAGGAGAGCGATATGAATGGAAGTTAATGAAAACAAAAACAAACAAAAGGCGAAATGCTTGTGTATTTAATTATCAATGATGCAATTATTATCTTCGTTGGGGATTATTATCTTCGTTATTATCGTCTATGGGATAATGACCATACAGGCAGAAAGATATCGAATGCGTGAGTTGTTACGCCTACCAAAAAGGAATTAATTTACTTTGAAACATATCCGATAAATAAAGTGATAATTGTTGGAATTCGTTTTAATATCAATTGGTAAATAAATGCGTATGTTCAAACCAAATTTCTTATTTAATATTTCTAAGAATAAATTGAACATGTAACGTTTTTTTATTACAATCGAATTTTGATTATCTCCAATCGAAATAATTTATATAAAAGTGATTTCTATTCAATACATAAATTGTTATCTTATCAAGTCATGCAAATGTAGCACCATCGCTCATTTATTTCTTATAGGTGGCGCTGCCATTTTCTCACCATACTGTACATAGTTTATCATTCACTGCGTACATGTGGCGCCACCATTCTACATTGTAAATAGTTATCATTATTTTTACTTTATTAGTTTTGTATATATGTTGATATGAATTTCAATAAACTAGCTATGTTTTTTTAACTATTGCACCTAAAATAAAATTAAATTTTTAAAACTTTTATTTTTAATCTCTATTTTTGACCAACTGGACAAACTCCTCTATTCAATTTTGCATCTTTATCCTTTTTGGGCAGCCATTTTGAATCTCTATCCTCAACTATCATCGACCAATCAGAGAGCAGTGTATCAGCTCTCAACCAAGCTAAATTTACTCCAAAAATGTCAAGAAGCTACCTTAAGCCACGCCTCCGGATCCTCTCGTAGCAACCAATAGACTTCATGCCTCTCCGCAGACTGTGTAATTCCACCTTGAATCGTTTTCACATCTAAGACTGTCATGATATGGGATTGAGGACTGCTTTACAGTCCAGATGCCCACAGATAAAACGCTATAAACGCCATAAAAAATAAACTAGCTAGATAACTACGGCATTGAGGTTCGTAGAAACCCATATGCCCGCACTGATTTCCGTAGATTAAACTAGCTCATAGTTTGTCCAACTTGGTTTGTTTTCATTTAACTGATTATTTGGATTAGTGTCCTACATTTGGTGACCCGGAGTCCCACCTGTCCCGTATTTCATCACTCTTTTTTTCCTTGTAGATGGCGCTGCAATGCTCTCACCGTACTGTACATAAACTGCCATTCGCTGCGTACATGTGACGCCGCCATTCTACCATATTTTATGATATTGTAAGTAGTTACCCAGTCTACCAGCATGAAAAAAAATCAACTTCGTCGTTTCCTCAAATGGACTTTTTGCTAGATATGGGATTGAGGGTTCCTAGAAACCCGTATGCCCGCAGTAGTTTCCGTAGAATGAACTAGAGCTTGTTCAACTTGATTTGGTCTCATTTAACTGAGTATGTGGATTAGCGCCCCATAGAAATAAAGAAACATTGTTTCACACAATTTTAATCAACAATTTATTGTTTTATCTCAACTTAAATTTATATACGTATTTTTGAGCTATTTTAAGGAGGGGGAGAAAATAAGCTTTTTATAATAATCTTAAATATGCAAACATATTAAGAATTAGAGGTATTGTGTGCGTTACATTAAAGATAACACTCAAGAAGATAATTAAATTTTCTTTATATCATATAATTTTTTTCTAGCCATTATATGAGACACAAAAAGCCAAAATATAGTTTTTTCGTATTAAATTAATTTAATATTTTTATAATTAAAAGCATAGCAATTTTGCTTATAAATAATGCCCTTTTCAGTAGATTTTTTAGGAACTTGTATACTGTAATTTCTAAATTTTATACTTTTTTTATAAATGAAATGTCGCCAAAATAGATTAACATTAATATAATTAAAAATATGCAATAAAAAAACTTTTTACTGTCCTTTTTATGCTTAAACAAGCACAGAAATACTAAAATTTTAGAGATATTTCTTTGTTCATATATTAAAACTACCGAAAAGAAAAGAATAAAATCTAGTTCTTCACCCTTGCTACAAAATTCTAAATATTTGGAGTGCCTTATATTTTCATTCTGAGCAATCCATTACTTACTAGATAGAGAATGACGAATCCAGACCATACTTTATACGGAAGTACGGAAGATGAAATTCGAATGTATTTTTTCATTTATTTTTTAGCCAATATTCTCCAGAGTTCTGGAAGAAAGATATTCCGGACTGCTGTTTTTCTTTCTGTTTCCATACTGCGGATAAAATAGAATGTTTTTTTTTTTAATAAAGAAAGAAAGTTCTTTGAACATTTGTGATAAAAATGAAGAAAATACTGTCTTTATGTAACAAACAGAAAGTAAGAATAAAGTAAAGAGGCCATACGTGTATAGTTAATTGGAATACTGAGTGTATATAAAATAATACTTAGTTCGACTTGAGTCTTTTTCTTATTATAAAAAATTCGTTCTGGGATTTTTCCAAGTAAATAGGAAATATCACTTAAAGTCATTAGAAAGAAAAATTTTATGAATGTCCAGTGTTGAGAATATTTAAAAATTATTTTAATATTTGAAACTACAAAACCCTTAAAACGCTTGATCAGGTAACTAGTACATAAGTAAATTATGTTATGTTCATGAAAAATATTGGGATAAACTTCAAATGAGATTGCTTCATTTTTTAATAAGGTTATTACAGTTTTATCAATAGCATCGTAATCATACATCGTTTCATAGCATCGCTTTAATTTTTGATATTCACAGTTTTATTTTTTAAAAAACTGGCCCCTTTATTTTAAAATTATTTCTTTCTGAAAGGAAAATTTCGGTGTCTGCATTCAGAATAAGTTATTGAAAAATATTAAATTTTATTTTTAATTAATAAAACACATGCAGTGCACTTATTTAATAAAATTCAAGCAATTAAAATTTTAATGAAACTTATTATTTCTCAAAATATCTGTATGTATAGTATATTTTTTCAAATGAATATTTTTTTAATTCTGACTGTTTTAGCGTAATGCTATAAAATAGGGTCTGAAACAGATACAAATTACTAATATTATATTCTCGCCTAACTATCCTGTAGAGATCAGCATATTCTATCATACTTCAAATTTTTATATTTGAGTTTATCCATTTTTTTCTCCGATATAAAATATTTTTTTGCATTTTTCTTTTTCACCATAATGTTGAATGATCAATCCCCTGGCACGTTAAAGGGAGAAATTAAAAATTTATGAAAGATTTTAAAACTTTAAAAACGCAATATTATAAACATATGCATGAATAATAATGTTGCAAGCTTTCATAAAAATTTAAACAGTTCCCTGTCTTAAAATATGTGGTTAGAGTTCAATTTAAGCTCTCATACATTTCTCGAAGACAGTTTTAAAGCACTTCTTACGTTATCGACTCAAGTACACAAATATTAGATGGTATTTGAAAATATTTTACGCAGTTTCTCCATGAAGATAAATTAATGATATTCTATGCATCAGTATACATTTTAACTAGCATTTATTAAAATAAACTAAGAAATTTATTTCGTTTTTGAAACTTTTTGCTGAATAAAATATACATTACATTTTTCTGATTACCAATGAATAAGAAAAAAACTAGTTTGTTATTTTAGTAATAATTTATTTTTTAAAAAGATAATATTTTTGGTTTGATTACATAAAAACAAAACAAAAGCAAGATAAAGAAAATTAAATCCTTGAGCCAAAAAGTGGTCATAAATAAAGAAAAATTAAGCACAAAAAAGTGTCCAATCTTTGCTATAACATTTTTCATGTTTATTAAAATAAATATGTAAACAAAATTTCAAAAAGCTTCAACAAGGAAGAACATATTTTTTCAAATAATATTTATATAAAAAACAAAGTAAATGAAAATTGAAATTAAACTAAATGTTTCAACTTTAACGTAATGAATTTTTTACTTCAATCCACTATATTGGAAATAAAAAAGCAAAATGTTACATAATTCCCCAAACTTTTCGTATAAATGTTTTTCTTTTCTTTTCGGCTTTACTTTAATTAGCTTCTTTCTTTTAAAGATATTATAATAAAGCAAGAGTTATATACATAGATGTTAAATATTACATAGTAATTATTCTATAGTTATATTTTCTGCAGACTATAAGGAATTGACATTTTATGAAAAGGATTTGGCACCGACTTCAAAACATATTTTCTTATTTCGTTTTCAGATTCTGTAATCTAGAGCAAACAGTTCTTGAGACTTATCAATTTAACAAAAAGCTACGTAATGACTTTTCTGTTTGCCCCAATGGCAGTCGCTGTTTTCTTATTTGCTCAAAAATGAAACTGGGTAGAATTTTTTGTTAAACACTGAAAATGGATATTTGCTTTGTTGACTTTCTGCTGGTTTCATTTTTTCTATCTTTCATACACAATTGCAATTTATAAACCAAAATCGTCTATGACAACATTGATTGATATATATAACTATAAAAATTTAATTACTGTCTGTTGTAATACTTGATTCAAGGTAAGCATATATAAAAATCTGTAAAATTTATACTAACAAATTCGATTAGATTTTAAGCTAGAATTAAAGATTCAAATGAGTTTTAATGCAGTGAAAACTATGACAATAAATATTTTTGCATCTGAGTTCTGAAAATCATTTCATTTGTTCAAAAACAGTTTGATTAATAATTTTTTTTAATAATCAATGTTTTCAGCACAATTTATTTTTTAATATGCAACATTGAAATCAATATCTTAGTTTTTCTTATACGAAATTATGAAGCTGTATCGTTTTTATTTCCATTACTTCTATTCTGTTTTCATTTATGATTAACGCTAAACATGCCAGTACTTAATGCATACATATTTATACCATAGCCGGTCAAATTCGAGGTCTCCATGTTTCCTGATTGAATGTGGATGTTAGGAAAGAAATAAGCAAAGTAATTTTATTATGACTAAACAATAATGTGTCTCCACTGTACATTTTTCGCAAACATTTTTCACATTTATAACAAATTTTGATAGCTTTATTTTTGTTACAATATCCTATTTGACGTCTCATGTAGATAAGAATCTGTAGTAACTTTATGCAATGTTCTTTTCGTATTTTTTGTGTTGTTTTTGCTCATCAGAGACTTCTCAAAGATCGACAGCCAGCTCTATTGCTAACTGGGGTAAAAATTCTATTCTCGAGATGTTTTCTTCTGTGGTTTGCCTGTACAAAATCAAAGCATTTGAGTCAGCTAAGCCAAACATAATGAAAAATAATTTGAGAGGTCATCTGCAAGATACAGGATTTGCAATATATTTCCAAATATTTGATCGGTCATGTCTAATTTCTCTTCAGAAAAACAATCGGCATCTTCTATTGTAAATGTTCTTATATGGTTAATAACACAGTGGTCAATTATCAACGAAAATGCAGTCCTAGCTTTAACCTTCATAATATGACGTTTCGCATATCTTGCTGTGCCTACTTCTTGCCTGAAAATGCTATGATGTAGTGATCTTTCAAGTACACTGGTGTCCAAAAGTCAAGCATAATTGATAATTATGTGAATAAAGAAGGAACTGTAAATCAGAATGGCGGGAAACGGGATATGCGAGTGTAAAATGGTTATAAAATAACAAAGCAAATCAAAAGAATGATAATAATTAGTTTTATTATCCAAAGTAGCAGATTGAAAGAAAACTGAGCATAGCAAGGATTCACACTTGAAAGAAAACATTAAATAAAATACTGATGCTGCAGTTTAATAAGACGTGTGGTCACCTCTGAAAGCCGGGCACGCTGCACAGCGATTTACCATACTTGCTATGAGATGATGAATGAGTTGTGGGCTCAAACGGTTCCAAGCTTCTTGGAGAGCACTCTTCAGTTCTGTAACGGAGCTTGGTGGGTGCAAAAAAGCTGCAATTTGTCTCCCAAGCATTTCCCATACATGCTCGATAGGATTTAAATCAGGGGAGTTCGCAGGTCACAACATGCGCTGGATGTTTTCCGTTTCAAGGAAGTCATCAATCAGCACCTCTCGGTGACATGGTGCATTATCATCCATGAATATGAAGTCAGGACCGACAGCACCTCGAAACACGCGAACATAAGGCTCAAGAACTTCGTCTCTGTATCTTTGAGCAGTCACAGACCCCGTGTCAAAGAAATGGAGGTCTGTGCGGCCGTCCATCATGATGCCTGCCCATACCATTACTCCCCTTGATGGAAAATGATGTCTTTCCGTTATGTTTCTTGGTTCAAAATCTGTTCCACGTTCTCTCCATATCGTTACCCGCCGAGAATCACTACTCAGACTAAACCGGGACTCATCACTGAACATCACATTGGCCCACTCTCCCACACTCCAATGCTGATATTTCAAACTCCAGTTCAAACGAGCGCGTTTATGCGCAGACGTGAGGGGAATTCAAACTGCTGGTCTTCTGGCATACAGGCCAGCATGATTGAGTCTCCTGTAAACAGTTTGTCTCGAAATTCGTATTTCTGTGTCGACTGTGAGTGCCGAACCCAGTGCTCTGGAAGTACTGCCCCTCTGATGTCGCGCACTTATTACCAGATACTGGTCTTGGCGAGGTGTTGTGACTCTTGCTCGATCTGATACTGGCTTTCGGGTAACATCTCCCGTTCTTTGAAACCTCTTCCATAGTCTTGTGATCACAGACTGGTCCACATTCAGAATTCGAGACACTTCGGTTTGTGATCGTGAGGATTCCAGCATTCCAACGATTCTTCCTTTCGTAAACATGTCCAATTGGCGTCTTTGTGCCATCATTCACCTTGTTTGATGGTTAACAACGTTCCTTCGCACAGCAGTTGCACGAAACTTGTCTGAACTGCCTATGCTGCGGAAATCGGTTTCTCCGCGTGCCGACATGCACCGGTGTTTCGCGCAGGACGTAGTCGATTGAAAAGTTTTGCATAAACCCAATGTTTCTTCTTCACCCATTTAATATCCGGAAGAAATTTGGAAAAATTTTACGAATATTTACTCCATGTTTTTCGCATTTTACGATTTATGCTTAACTTTTGG
>BMAO01034819.1:0-15259 GCA_019973975.1 Trichonephila clavata
GCGGGAAAAAATGAAAAGAGAGAAAAAAGAATATTAATTTAAAGCGAACTTTTCGCATGGCTCTGTGAGATAAATAAATTACTAATGCATTGCTTGCAATATCAAAATTTTATTTAACAAGGAATGATTTCATTTCGGAATGCTTATCTTATCTTTTTATCTTAAAATAATACCGGGCTTTGTGCGTTAAAGAAAATACAGTTACATATTTTCAATTTATTTGAAGCGTTTACAATACCATTTTCTTTTTTCATTCGTATTAATGAACTGTTTTCTCTGAGCAGCGCATTATACAGGAAAAGAAAATTACTTTCCGGTCACTATTTCAAAATTTAGAATGCTTTCAGGAGGTAGAAAGGGAGGGAAAAAAACGTTGGTAGGGAGAAAAGAACAAAGCACAGGGGAAAAAAATATATTAAAGAAACAGAGCTAGAAGAAACGTTATAAATCACATTTTATGGCTTGAAAAAAATTGCGCAGCAAAAATTTCTAACTCATTGCTTTTAACCAAGAAACCGAAATATAAAAACCTTTTTTCCTTCCCTCTCTTGTTTAAAATCTAAGGAAAAGGGAAAATAACCATTGCCGTTTTCCGGAGCGAAGGAAAAAAATGGCGGGAAACAGCAGCAAACGATAAAATCTTTTATCAAAGAAAACCTCCCGAAGTATAAAGTAATTACGTTTGGTTATTTCTTAACATAATTATTCAACCCCCATTCTGTTGTAAAAAAGTGTACAGCATCTTATCCCTTAAAACTATCAAATTAGTTCATTATTACGTAATCACATACTTAGGCGCTGGAGAACAATTAGCGCAAATTAACGGCAAGTTCTCGCAAAATCTCGTTAAAAACGGATCTTGTGTTATGGAACTTTTAAGCGCTAAGATGGCGTCTAGCAGTAAAAGTGTTTTACACGAACAGAGAGATATTTTCAATTTAGAAGGAGCACATACAATGAAAGACGGAATATAATGAAAGCTTTTGGTTTTATTTTTACTTTTTTCTCTCTTTTCTGTTTGAAAAGTCTTTATTTTTGAGAGCCAAAGGAAAAATAAGCTCTTTGTTTTGTCTTCTTTTATGGGTTAATATACTTTTTCTTCATCTATGATATTGGATTTTTGGAAAATATGATGTGGATATAAATGTCAGTGGAGCGCAATTATTCTAACAGCCTAAAATATGCAGCATAAGATTGTTTTTCAGTATTCTACAATGAGCAAAGAGCCCATGTTTGAAATATTCGCTTGGTGATTCTTTATATACGGTACTTACAGGACATTACAGAATTACGTAAAATTGTTTTGGCTCTTTGCTGGGGTCTTTTGCTAAATGAATTCGAAAATGGCTATTTCGCTTATACTGTTTTTTAGAGAAGTATATTTAATAATAAATTTCCAGCAATGTTTACATTAAATCAAATCATCTTGTTTATTTATGGGATTTATGAGCAAACAAATTAGATCTTTTGTTTGGAAACGGTTATTTATTTCTTATGTTTTTATATTTATTTTTTATTTTTGTCTAATGTTTTTGTTGTTTAACGAAGCGAGTAGGATGTGATATTCAACAATTTGGAAGTGCCTCCATACAAATTGTAGAAATGATAAAGAAAACTCATCTTCGTTTCGGTTGCATTTTTTTTTTCCAATTGTTTTAAGAAATCACATAATTGAAAACTTCTGATTTGTTCTGGATAAGAGAAGCCAATTTTTCGGATGTACTACATTTTCACATGCGGGCGTTAAGTAGTTTTCTTTTCGTGCTCATTTATTGATGGATTTGTTCATTTTATTCATTTTCTGTGCGGGAAAATGTTAAAATAATTATGCATTTTAATGCATTTATATCAGTATGTACAATTTAAATGCCAATTATTCTAATTATTCAAAACTACTTAACTGAAAATAGACGTGAATTATGAAATTAGACATTTATATAAATTATACATGAAAAGAAATTGAGGAGAAAAGAACCTTTTGTTATCACAAAAATAAAAATAAAAAATAATTGTTTAATGTTTTAAAATTATTTATTTACATATTTTTATTTTTATTAAAGAATATTATATTTTAATACTTTGTGATAAATGATGAATAATAGTTCTAATTTGAATTAAAACTTCTCGGTTGAATTCTGAAATTTATAAAACCCTTTCTTTTTTTTTTTTAAATGTTTAATTCTACCGAATATTTTTTGAACTATGATAGGATTCTCGTCTATATGAGAGCAAAAGAAAGACATCGTACTACATGTTGTACAATTGAGCCAGGTTACAAAATGTAAATACATGCAGCCCCTTTAAATCCATTAATAAAACTGCACGTAAGAAATTTTAAAAAGATGCTCTACTAAATTTATGGATAAAAAAAATTGTCTTTCATTAGCTTTAAAAAACTGCTTTTCTTTCGCCAGTTTTAACGAGTAATTGCAAGTGATTGCCCAATAAAGCCAACACATACTTTTTCTTTGATGGGACTGCTCATTGGTATTTTAAACCTTTGCAGACCTAGTACATTCCCCAGGGGCTGGTATTACTTTTTAGCGCTGCACCATATATACGATACCAATGATAGCAAGAAATTTTGACACCCAGTTTCCTCCACAGAGGGAGGCACCTGAGCTCTTGACGATGCGAACCTGTACTAGGATTTAGTTTTGCCGATACATACTTGTTGAATGAAATTTAGGTAATGGATTTATAATCAGCATAGTGCTAAAAGCTGTGCTCAAACTCAGTGGCGCAACAGCCCATGAGGTCCTACTATGCCCATCCCAGTATATGTGACCATTGGGCGCTGAGGTGCATGAGCAGATGCCCCGAGCAGGTGGTCAGTCTGAAGCAAGACTCCAAGTGTTTAAGTCCCCAAGCAAGCATGGTACTCATTTTCATCGGCCTACAAAAGCTGTGCTACCTTTATATTGATGGTTGTGTTACGTAGATCGGGGTTCGAGGATTTTATGTAATATCTCGCAAAGAGCAAAAGTTCTTCAGCAGAGATGGAAATTTATTGTCGAAAAACAATCCTCGAAATACAGCAGCTATATTCACAGAAATAAAACTCAGAAGGCCTTCACACCTTCTACGTCGTTCAAACCCAATCATCAGGATCCAAAATGCAAGTATGTAAAAAATTATTCACAATCACTCGCTCGTCCTACACAAAGCCGAAGTTTTGTTTTAATCCCTATTCGACTTTTCACGATCAAATAAAAACAACTCTTCAACAGTTAAAACAAGACTAACTCAGTTTCGGCAAGCGACCCCCTATTCATAAGGGGGTTCACGGGGTTCTTTCGAGAAAGACCCGCTTACGTCACAGATCGCGATATTAGTAGATTTTTCCTCAAATTTCCAAAAGAATCCACAGGGTCACGAACGCCAAAAGTGGTCGCCAAAAATG
Organism: Trichonephila clavata; assembly: GCA_019973975.1. Classification (NCBI taxonomy): domain Eukaryota; kingdom Metazoa; phylum Arthropoda; class Arachnida; order Araneae; family Nephilidae; genus Trichonephila; species Trichonephila clavata. The sequence goes on from BMAO01034819.1 coordinate 3,404, forward strand.
ATTTCAATTTGGCTCAATCACCAACATTTCGTCAATTTTCCATTGAATCGCCATTATAATGTAAGGAACGGCGTTGCTTGTGACAATTTTAGTATAAAAGTAAAAAAACAAAGAATAATATAAACGTATTACAGATCCAGGTATACATTATTTACACTATTTTAAGCACCCATTACACAAAGTTCGTAACAGTTGTGTATAGTTGTGTTGTATCTATAATTATGCATGTTTTGTGTGTGGTTGTACCTATAGTTGTGTTCAGTTCTATTGTATCAAAAGTTTTGCTGTCTGTCTTCAGTATGCTTCAGCTTAACTTTATTATTTTGGTATTTTCAGTGTCAATTTACGAGTTAGTTTTCTGTAACAAAACATGTAATATGTCTTTAAAATTAGAATATTTACTCTAGATTTATTTTTAACTACCCATATTCTTGAACGCAGTCCAAGTTACAGAAAATTAATGGTATCTTTATTTTTAGTCTATACTGAAATTAAGAAATAATAATATAAGGTAATTGTTACAGAATGAAAATATGCAACGAAAAGATAAAATCCTGGAAGTAAATCTAGGAGATCTAAAACTTAACTCACACAAAAAGTAATCGCAAAAGTTAAATTTGGTTTAAGATTTAAAGAAAATACCAAAAACTAGCACAATAAATGGATTAAGATTCAATGAGAAGAGAAAATTCCTTTTTACAGTTAGGTAATTCATTATTAAATAAGTTATACACTAAAACATAATCAATGTAAACATTCCAAAATTTTAATTCTTCGAATTCTTGAATACTTTTTAATACACATTCTAAATTTGGAGAAATGCAAAGAATTTTGAGGGAAATTTAAAAATAGATTCCATAATTAGAAACCATATCATGGAAGTAAAAATAAAACCACAAAACAATTCTAACTTAATTGTACATTTTCATACAACAGGTGCAAAAACAGCAGCATTTCTCAGTTTAAATCAACTTAAAAATTACTTAATGCTCTTAGAGAAATTCAATTTAATTTTAAGGCATATTTTATTTGTATTAAACTTAAAAATTTTCATCCCGCTAAAATCAAGCCTTAAGTACAACTCTGTGTAACAACTGTTCCACGAACAAAATGGCGAAAAAATCTCTTCCAAGTAATTCTATGACTATTACTTCTACTCCAACCTACGCGACAAAAATATTAATATCACCGACATGAAAATTTCGAAAACATCTCTCAAGTTAAAATATTTAGCCATTTTTCCGTTCTCCAAAACAAATTTTAATAAAAGTACCACCAGATTTAGTTACAGAAATGAAATAAAACATCATAAAAAAAAACGCAAATTCGTTTAGGAACTTGCATAAGTTATTTTTCTTACTTGCTGATTTCGCTTTTAGGTGTTCTTATTAGAAACTATTTTTACGCAAAAGAATCCGCGACGTACTTTTTATTTAATTAAATATGGCAACATTCCATATAAATTCAAAAGGAGCATTTTTTTTCGTCCTTTCGTATTCTTTTCTTTTCGCGTTTTTCGACTCAACCATTCTAATTAAAACTCCGCAGAAATTAAACATTTAAGAAATGTAGGTTTTAATATTTCCGACGAAATTTCTGCGTTTCAATTTTGCTTAGTATGCTGTAAAAACCAAATATAAAGGCTTTGTGGGGGGAATCAGGATAAATGAAGTTATATGAATTTGAAAAGGTTTAAGAAGTTTCAACGTAAAAGAAGTAGGGATTATAAGTACTTTTAAAAGTATTTTTGCTTATTAAAATAAACGTTGAATGCTGATATTTATTTTAATTGCTTTTTCATAAAGACATTTAGTACAGTATATTCCCTGTTAAATATTTAACTTATGGTATAATAGATTGTATTTAGTTTATCAATGAATTACAAAGTAATCTTAAAAATGATTAAAAATTAAATATTCAGATACATTGATGGATTAATTTTTGATTGAATGGATTAAATTTACTGACTACGAAACTATTTACTAACGAAGAAACGACTTTGCTTTACGAAATTTATTTACTTACTTTACAACTTATGAATTGGATTAAATTTATGTGACGGGTCATAGTCGCACATGATGATTAGAATCACGCGTTTACAGCCAATTATATCATAATTTCATGTGACGTCATAGTCACGTGATAAATTCCACCACTTGTATTCTCCATTGAATTTAAAACAAGTGATTGTATTTATCACGTGGCGTCATGAATTTAAATCATTGACCGTCATTGGTATTTATTTAAGGGAAAGTTCTAAAACAAATTATGACTATTAACAAATTTTTCATGCAACTTAAAGAAACCCTCATGAGGGGGGCCAAATTCATGTGACGTCATAGTCACATAACTGCAATCATGCATTGCTAGCTAATTATTACATGTGCTTCTTTGTTGCTAACTTTTGCCTTTTACAGAAATTTTCTTTTCACTATACTTATTTGTCGACACTCTTGTTGCTTACGTATGTGTGTTATTATAAATGTACAAAGGTAAGCAAAATGTACTTGATGTACTCGTATAATAAAAGAATTTTTGATACTTCGTATTAGCGAAACCGCAGCCAAATTGGCTCTTTGCGAATCACACTATTTTCCACCCAAATTTGACTGACCGGTTTCTTACACGCACACATATATATTATATATATATATATGAGTGTGTGTGTAAAAACCGTTACATACATACGTTATATATATATATATAAGATCTTTTTGTTTTAAAATCATGACGCAATTCGCTTCGCACCAATTTGGCTGCCGTGGAGTTAATGCGTAAAAACCAAAATTTTTTTTAAATGTTGGAAAACTTTTTGAAAAATCATGATATCTGGACACTCGACCAAATTATCAAATTTGAAGTTTATCTAATTTTTTCAATTAGAGCAATTACGGACTTACTTATTTTTTTTGTCAAAGCTTGATGTTTCATTTTTTAAGACTTCAAACATGACGAACAATTTGTATTTTCTTAAATCAGTTTCTACTACTCTAAACAATAAAATGATTCCGTATCCTCAAAAAAAATAACAATATAAATTTCTAAAAATAGAGCCAAATAAACAGATTTTAAAATTAACAGAAATAAAATCGATATTCAACAAAGGGTAATTTCACAAAAATAGTAAATATGAATTCAGTTATGTACTATGAAATATAATTAATTTTAAAAAATATTTTCGCTGCTGCTTTGATTTTAAATAATAAATTTCTAAAGCAGCTTGATAACCTTTGAATTAAGTAATGAATTGCTTACTGCATCTCAGAAATTTTTCTGTAATCAACTTTTTACAACAAAGATAGAAATCATTAATTATTCTGCAGAATTATATTAACTGTTTCACAATGTCCCAGACGGTTGCATAATTACTGTAGAAATTGAATGTTTTGGTTTGTAAAATTTTTAATTGCTTCATTTCGTAAAGTAATTGCGTAGAATATGTTCTGTTCGCAAAAACATAAATCAATTTTGGAGTAAAATGTTCATTTGGTTTATATTATACTTTATTTTTTAAATAAAAAGGCCTCTGGGAATAAATTGTTAAATATAAAATTAACAAGCTGATGAAAAATCTCCAATGCTTTTACTAAAGATGATATACATATGAAATATAGTTTATGAGAGAGAGAGAAATTTATATTTTTATTGAACTTCCCTATTTACGATGCAATGAAAAATTACTATTTGCAGTAAAAGAAAATTAATTCTCCGCTGAAAGGAAAAGATAAGTTATTGTAAATGATACAGATATATATAAAGAAAAGTTTAAAGATTAACAACTTAAAAAAGAGATTTTTACTTTTCCAAATCCCTACGGGGATTTATACTCAGTACATTCTTTAAAAAAGCTTAAAATTGTATTTGCAATGTTATTTTACTTGTGTTGATGTAATAGATTCTTTTTATACAAAGTTAACGCGTATGAATAGTTATTTACTGTTTTGTAAATTTGTGCATGTTTATATTATCAGGCAAAATCTTACATAAACGAACGAACTCTCTTGTTTATGCTTCAATTATCACAACTTTTAATGGTCAGAAAAAATTTCAAATACAATTGCGCACAGGATAGTAAGTTTTTACTCCATTCAATTTTTAAAAGATGGGAAATATCCAAACAGATATAGTATTTTCCGTATATGGTTAATTTTAAAATAGATTATTACTTTAATTAAATTTTCTGATGCTGATAACTGTTGAAGATTCTTAAAATGTTTACCATTTTTTTATGCACAGTCGACTCTTGTTAATTCAAACTTTCGATAATACGAACCTCTCGCTAATTCGAAGTATATGATCTGCCCCTAGAAAAACCCTTGATATTTCGAACTAAAACAATACGGTTTGGTACACTCAATATTTCTAAGTAAAATCTGTGGCTGGCCATACAACAACAACGCGATAATTCAAAGTTATCTTATAAAACTCTCGACAATTCGAACACTTACTATCTGGAGTCCTGTAGCAAACAGTTTGGAGCTTGCATGTTTTGTGTTGTATTGTTTCTACATGTCTCCCCTGCAACGTAGCCACTTTGATGACCATCTGTCTGTTACCCCTTCTTTGTGTTTCTCGGTTCCTCAGGCGAAGATTGTGTTTCTTTCATCAGACTGACATAACGATTTATGGCTCATCTGTGTGACTTATAGAATGTGGCCCCAAATAGGGCATGGGCGGGCTGGACCCTGCCTTGAGAACCAATAGTGTTAGGGACAGTTTCTAAGGGAACCGGGTGCGAAACGGTTTTATTTCCAATGAGGAATGGAAGAGATTTGGTGGAGTCCTGTTCGAGAGTTACTATATAAATGTATTATTTTAAATACATGACTTTTAACTTCTGTATGATATTTATATTGTATAATATATACTTTTTAAAAATATTTTAAAGTAATTTTATACAAATGTACAATTGTTGCATAATTTAAAATTTAAACGTGTGGAGAAAAAAATTCGGGAGTTTTTTTTTTTTTACTCTCTTGATAATTCGAAGTTTTTTATTGGTCCCTTTAACTTCGAATTATCGAGAGTCGGCTGTATATAATTTTTAAAACGCCTTGATTGAAATGTGATACATAATCTTCAAGTGATGTGAGCATTATATAAGAAAAATCATTGATTTCATATGGGAAACATTAAATTCTAAAGTATTTATATTTATTACCATCCGTTATATATGTTACCGATAAGGTGTGAAGTCTGTTATTTCATAGAATAACTAGGTATTTCATGAAATAACTAGACAAGTCAGTTAAAGTATATTAAATTATTGAATTCTTCGCTTTAATTAGGTATTCTACAGAATAACGATTCCTTGATCATTAATTCATGAAATGCAGCACTCGAGAGAGCATGAAATACAGCACTCAAAAATTCTTTGAACCGTTTCTAGCTGCTTTTAGTCAGATTTGAACCGCTTATAGCTGCTTTGGGGAAAGATTTTTCTGATAAAGAACAAGAGATTGCTGAATAAAACAACTGTAGTCTGGTTCTCAGTTCAGTATATGTGAGAAAGAATTAATTTCCATTGAAGAAGTCCCGAATATTGGCACGACGCTTCTTTCTGTTGCAACAACTCAAAGTTGTGGCACTGGACAAGGATTTAAAAAGTGCTCACGTAAAAAATGTGTAATAGTGAAAAGTGTGGGCTTGTTTCAAAAGTAATATGCAAGGCAATCCAAAGTATCATCACAGCAATCTATGCTCTAGTGAATAATGAAAAGTAAAATAAAGGTATTTCATAAAATTAAAATTAATATTCTCTTGCATTTTTGTTTGAAAAAATTTACATAATGTTTTTATGAAGCAAGAGCTTTTTCCCCAGCATGTAACTTTTTATAATATTTAAATATAACTATTACTGCAACATATACTTTTTTTACTTTCTGAGTAATGTTAGAAATATGAGCAATAACAATTTATAACATATGCTATTCCTTATTATTTACTAATTAATCAACCGCAATAGGGATAAAATTAATTTTTCGAGGGATTTTAACTATTTATGATCAATTAATTTATAAAATAACTTTGAAATTTTTTATTTTTCACTTTAACGGTCCATCATTAGCTATTTCATGGAATAACTAGGTAAATCATGAAATTCATCTATTATATACTTTAACTGGCTTGTCTTGTTATTTAATGAAATACCTAGTTTTTCCATGAAATAACTGAATTATACACTTTAACAGTAACATGTATATCTATAACCATCCGCTCGTGGGGTATTTCATGATGTATGGCATGTATGGTTTTTAAAAAATTTATATCTAAGTCCTAACATTAGTCTTTCGATTGAATAAAAAACATTCTTGAACACTTGACCTTTTGATTTAAAAAATGGCTGGACTTAAATTTCTAAAGCGGAAGAATAATGATCGTTTACTCCCTCTTAACCAGCCCCCTTCCTCCTCCTAGAGTCGATTTCCATAAAAATCATTTTTAGCAGATCTCTACTCAACAAAAAAAAACATGCTTGCCAAATTTCTGGTCTGTTGGTCTAATAGTTAGAAATTGGAATTTTTTAAATCTGTTTGCCTTGATAGAACCCCTCTTTGAGAATCTGTTACCGAAAAAACCGTTCTTGGCGGATCTCTATTTAATGAAATAAGCATGCCTGCTAAATTTTAACTCTGTAAATGTAATAGGCTCAAAAACGTAAATTTTTCATCTATAAGGCCCCAAGAAACCCCGTTGGGAGTAGATTTATACAAAACCTGTGATCGGATGTCTAGTTAACAAACGAATTTCAGGTTTGTAGGTGTAATAGCTCTTAAGATTTCGTGATGAGTTTCTTTTCTTTGTATCATAGATACATGTATCACACATTTGGTTCTGATATACCTGCATTGTGATTACCACATTATTGTTTTCCACTACATTTTAACTTAATGCTCAGACTACAGAAGGTCGTTCACACTTCATGAAAACGATTTTGATAGTTACTTTTTTTCAACAAATACCGTATTTTTTTGTGGAAATTTGCGTCTATCTCCCTAGCCTTGACTTTCTGATATTCTTGACAATAACTCTAGCTCGAATTTTCCATGAAAGTAAACTTTTTCTTAGTACTGTCATGTAAATTTTAACCCATTCTTGAACCGTTTTCTAAAGTTCATTCAGTGTTCTTGAAAGCCGTTTTCATTAGGCTCGTTTTAGTAAACTGAAATCACAAGAGTCCATTGCAGAAGCGCAAGATGATTTTACACGTATTATAAAATGTATCACTTTATTCCTGTTTCTGATTGATTCTTTGCTAAATTAGCGGCATTGTGACTAGAGGCTTTGTTCATAAGAAGCTTAACTTTATCAGTGTGCTTTTCATAGAAAGTTGGAATTTCTTCTTCAAAAATTGGTTCTAGCATATTCTACTGATGGTAGAGTGAATTAATTTTGGCTTTACTTGGGACTTCTTTGAATTTTAATTTGCCATTGGTAAGAAAATCCTGCAACTGTCATGAATCCCTTTAGGAACTTTACTATACACTGACGATGTCACTTCATACAGTCATTCCCTTTAGTTCAGCAATTAGAAAATTGATCTTTTTTTTTTCTGCAGTCACCTATATATACCCATGCCTCTTTGAGTGTTACCACTAATTTCCATTTTTCAGCATCTTGGTGTTTTACATAATTTTCTACAATTTGCTTTTCTTTCAGCTATATGTTTTAAAAGGGAGACGAACTTCAGGTTTAAACAACTGTTTTAACTTTAAATCCTTATCAATGATTTTAATTACAGTTCTGGAAGACGTATCAAGTTTCGATTCAATAAATCTTTCAGTCGGCAGATTTTCTTTTAGAATCAGAAATTTCCCTTTTTTGATAGTTGCCTGCGTTTGAACAGTCTTAGGATGAAGTTTTATGGTCCTGTTTTTATTTTCACTATCTGCAAGACGCTTTTTTTCCTTTCAAATTTAATATATTATAAGTAACTTTGATTGAAATGCAATAGCCGAGATTTTTACACCGCTTTTTAATTTGTTGATTCGAATATATCTCCTTGGAAAACGTAATTTACGTAACCTTCGAGTCATGTATAATCTTTAGGAGCCATTTTTAAAATAAATGTTTTATTTTACATTCCTAACAAAAGAAAACATTAACAAAGATTATGTTTAAGTTTCCAAAGTTTTATCTAAAAATCCAAACGAGAAAATGAAGTACAAAATCGTTCCCATAAAGTGGGAACGAACTTCTGAAAGTTTCACTGAAGCTCAGTTAAATGCATGAGATCACAAAAAACTCGGTAAAAAAGCGTGTTGGATGCGCTTAGTATTATTGTAGAAAGGATAAATTGTAGAATATACATTTTTTACCAGTACAAAAAACTGATTATTACAATAATGAAAAGCGCTACAGAATATACTGTTTTATCAAGCCTAAAGGATAAAAATAAATACTAAAGTTACAGTGTTTTTTTAAAACGTTCCGATTTCGAGCCCTATTACGCGAAACCAGCCTTAAGCCGGTAAGGGCTAAGGATGAGATGGGTTACCTTGGAGGAGTCGGTGAGTTAGAAAATACCTTTTTATAATGCATCTTAATCCTTTACATTTTCAAGCAGTGAATAGAAACATTTTTAAAGGAATCTAGTAGATATAAGATCATTTTACGGTCCCGTAATCTGATCCATGACGCAATGTGGGGCAGATCCCCATCTGCCTCTTTATGCAGAGCGCCAATGACGTGTGTTTCGACTGACAAACTTTGACAACGTCTCCATAGCAACCGTGTCGGAAAAGATGACTTATTTCAGCTCAGCTTATAGCTTCTTTTAAAGAATCAAAATAGAATATAAATATTGAGGGAGAGTCGTACAAGAACAGAAAAGGGGAGGGATGGGGGGGGGGAGCCGGAGAATACAAAGTGCTCCTTGTGCACATTGCACTTACCTTTACTCCGAAATTTAATATTTTCGTTTTTCTTCTTAGTAGCAAAAATAAAATACACACACACACAATGGACTTGTGTTGCATTCTTGTTAAAATATCGAGGATATAATAAAAGTAATATCGAAATGGGAAAAAGAAAAAAAATCACTCGCGTTCGTTCCTTTTTTTTGTGTGTGAGTTGAGAGTAATAGAAATTGTTCTATTTATGACTGTTTTGTAGATTTCGAATGGTTGCTGGCATGTATGTTGCATAAAAGGAAAGAAAATAAAGAAAAGGTTGAAAAAATGACATGCATTTCTAAAATAACTTCCATTATGATTGAGATTCACGTAATCCCCCCTCCCCCCAAAAAAAGATCATTCTTGATGCACTCTGCGTATCTTGAGAATATCATATTACATTCAAAAGTAAAATATTTTTTTAAAATTACACTTAAGTATCTCCATATAACTAACAGAGCACAAAATACTTGTGTAATTCCTTTCAAATTATACTTGAAGGCAAAGAAGTGACCAAGGGGTGAATGCTCGTTAAATCTGTCAAAGTTCAAAGTCTTTATGATGGCGAGATGTGAAAGGTTGGTTTGTGAAGAATCAGCTCAAGAGTCGTCTTCATTATTTGACTATGGTTCAAAATTAAAAGGTCCGCCGTCAATACCCCCAAATCGTCTTAGCGGTTATGGTAAGAGGCGCTGAACACTTAAGTGTTTTCACTAATGAATTTCACTTAGTCCTCACATCTGAAAGTGCTAAAACAGGTGGTTTGCCACTCAATCATAAAAATGAATCGCCTTCCTTCCGGTGTTGGGATTCTTTATATTAAATAGAAGGAAAATAAAGAAAGTATATTTACAGGAAGGAGGCTGAGTTAAACAAATGTATAATCTGAATTTAATAGGACAGATTTTCTGCTCTGATCTTTGTACTAACAATGCAATCTGTATTGGATATCTTTGTTATACATGTTGACTTTGTAAATAGATTGGAATGCTATTTTTGTTCCTTTCTTTTACGCTGTTTCTTTGTTCTCTCCGAGCTTTGTATGTTTCTCGTTCAAGTATAATTTGAAACTAAGTTCAGCCTTAACAAGTTTGTTAACACTTGCCTATAATTTGGAACTGTAAATGATATTTGTTCAATAAAGGCTGATTGAGAAGGATTTTTTCCCGGTGAACTGTTTGAAGCTGTAATCTCTGATGGGTAAACTCAGCCTCTTTGAGCAGTGCTTCTCAAACTTTTAATATTTGTGATCCAATTTCCAATCGTCATTTCATCAACCCTTTACAATTACAATGTATTGAATGCAATAATAATGTACTTTGAAACTAAAGCTACAATACGATCTTAACATTGGCTCTTCGCTTACTCAAGAACTATACTCAAATGAAAGATTTAAACTGAATTTAATATGACATATTTCACTTACGCACCAATGGTACATAGGAACATCCCCTGGTTCTCTGCTGGAAATAAACGTGATCGTGGCTCTCAGACTAATCTGGCTTGACTAACAAGTGTCCACCTTGAATTTCTTTCCTATTATAGGGGCAGAAAAATCTACACCACTAGTAAAAAATGCTGTGACCATGCAGCTTCTCCGGATTACATTCTGAGTTGCATCGGACTTTCAGGGGGGGGGGGCCTTAACGTCCGAACCCACTTTAATATCGCTTTTATGGCAGTCAGCAGCCTTCTGGAGTTGATATGACATATTTCAGATCTTTCGAGGATAACAACAATAACAACGACCTTAATTATAAACAATACAAATTATCAAGATAATTATTAAATTTTGTACATAGTAATTTTGTATTTTTGCATAAGTACACTGGTGTCCAAAAGTTAAGCATAAATCACAAAATGTGAAAAACATGGAGTAAATATTCGTAAAATTATTCCAAATTTCTTGCGGATATTAATTGGGTGAAGAAGAAACATTGGGTTTATGCAAAACTTTTCAGTCGACTACGTCCTGCGCGAAACACCGGCGCATGTCGGAACGTGGAGAAACCGATTCACGCAGCATAGGCAGTTCAGACAAGTTTCGTGGTACTGCTGTGCGAAGGAACGTTGTTAACTATCAAACAAGGTGAATGATGGCACAAAGACGCCAATTGGACACGTTTACGAAAGGAAGAATCGTTGGAATCCTGACGATCACAAACCGAAGTGTCTAGAATTCTGAATGTGGACAAGTCTGTGATCTCAAGACTGTGGAAGAGGATTCAAAGAACAGGAGATGTTACCCGACAACCAGTATCAGGTCGACCAAGAGTCACAACCCTCGCCAAGACCGATATCTGGTAATAAGTGCGCGACATCAGAGGGGCAGTACTGCCAGAGCACTGGGTTCGGCGCTCACAGACAGGAATACGAATTTCGAGACAAACTGTTTACAGGAGACTCAATAATGCTGGCCTGTATGCCAGAAGACCAGTTTGCATTCCCCTCACGTCTGCGCATAAACGAGCTCGTTTGAACTGGAGTTTGAAACATCAATATTGGAGTGTGGGACAATGGGATGTTCAGTGACGAGTCCCGGTTTAGTCTGAGTAGTGATTCTCCGGCGGGTAACGATATGGAGAGAATGTGGAACACGTTTTGAACCAAGAAACATAACTGAAAGACATTTTCCATCAAGGGGAGTAATGTATGGGCAGGCATCATGATGGATGGCCGCACAGACCTCCATTTCTATGACACGGGGTCTGTGACTGCTCAAAGATACAGAGACGAAGTTCTTGAGCCTTATGTTTGCTTGTTTCGAGGTGCTGTCGGTCCTGACTTCATATTCATGGATGATAATGCGCCATGTCACCGAGCGGTGCGGATTGATGACTTCCTTGAAACGGAAAACATCCAGCGCATATCGTGGCCTGCGAACTCCTCTGATTTAAATCCTATCGAGCATGTATGGGATATGCTCGGGAGACAAATTGCAGCCCTTTCGTATCCACCAAGC
>BMAO01034820.1:0-32986 GCA_019973975.1 Trichonephila clavata
TGATTTGGCGGTAGCTACGCCCCTGTCAAGAAACCATAAATACGGACTTTTTTAAAAGTGACATAAGATGAAAATGCGATTTTTCTTAAAAATCAACCATATCAAAATATTCTAGGCCCATAAAAGGAAAAATACAAAATATTATTAATAGACAATTGATATAAAGATTGATTTTCTTTTCATCCCAACTCATAAAACTCCTAGTTAAAAAAATTCCTCAGCCAGACTTCACCGTTCGTGATATTCAGGAGCAAGCAGAGTGCTCCACGAAAATTCATACACTTACCCGATTCAGACTTATTTAAATGGGGCGAAATTAAATTATCATTTAAGATTCCATTTCAGAGCCGTTCTCCTCTTTCTTAACAAGCCCTTAGCTCGGGGCTGATTGATCGGAAACTGCCCCCTCTTAAAATCAAATGATAGATATGAGCTCCAAACCAATTGCATTCATCAACATTATTTGCTTTTTCGCATTATTTCGGCTACTTGGCGAAGTCATAAATTCGTACAAACTGACTTCCTCTCCATTCCGTATTCTAAAGGTAATGAATCACTCTATTTTATCCGCTTCAAACGAACGGGTGCCTGAATTAATGGTGCATTGTTCTGGCTTTCCTCCGGCTGTATTATTTCCATGGCTCGTTCCTAACCCTTTTTTCTTAAAGGTTGATTGTATGATTGTAAAATATGGGTTTCCGATATCTCGAAGAATGCTATAACGGATGGTATTGTCGTGTCTTGGCCTATATAATAAGGTATTAAAAAATAAAGGAACAAAAATCAGGAATGGGTCTTTTCTTCGTTTTTTCTGAAAGATTTCTGGTGTAGCGTGTAGCTCTCCAGCTGGAATTGTTTATGGTTGTTTAATTTGCCACTGGATCTCCTCTTTCATTTGGGATTTTATTTTGGATTATAAATCTTCGAAAAAGAAACCTGAAGGATGGAGGCAAGAAGTCATGGTTAAGTTCTTTTGGGCATGATGGATGAAATTTGATGTTATTTATTATCATAAAATTTTTCTTTTTATTTTTACCTTGTGTTTTCGTGTTTTTCTGGTAATTGTGTATGGGTGTTTTCAAGTTAGATGTTCTAGAGAAGTGTGTGTAAAATTTGGTTTCGAAAACAAAGCGAAAAATTTTAACAAAAGCGAACAAGCGAACTGATTTTAAAAAAGTTATATATATAATATATATATATATTTAATGAAAGGTTTATTCTTACTCTAATTTCTTTTCCCTATACATCCCGGTAGTATAGGCAAACTAAAGGCGAAAGTGGGCTGGCCTGAAAAACAATGTTTAAAACTGCAATCTTAGTGCCTAAGAATAAGAGTGTTTGCAATTGTACTACTGAGGTTTTCTTTTGACCTGTATGGTCTTGTTATACTTCCATTTTTACTTCATTTACTTACTTTTACTTCCTTACATTTTACTTTAGATTTATTGCAAGGAAAAAAAAAAAGAATGCTTGATTTATATCTACCTATCTATATATATGGGAAGATTTCACCGGAATTAAAACATTTTATTGGGATAAGTTTTATCTTGTTGAAATCGTTGAAATAATGAAACATGTTTGCAGTTTAATTGAGCTTTACATTTTATTTAACTCAAACACATAAAACGGCAAAATGAAACGTAAACACATACAAACAAGACAGGGACAAAAACGTTCTCTGTCCGTTCCAGAGATATCCGCTTTATAGCTTCCTCAACCGAATCATATGATTCCGTTATTGAATACCGCGATTGGTCAAAATTATTGGATAATGCAATATTGCATCGCCTTATTTTGAAAGGTGTGGGAGTTTTTGAAAAGATATAGTTGTAATTAAAAGGATATTTCCTTTAGGCGGGTAAACTAAAAAAATTATTAATCACGCGAAGTCTTGGAAGGCTCTACATCAGGGGTAGGCAGACTTTTCCAGGGTACGGGCTACTTCTAATTTTTTCAAGGTGTTGCGGTCCACTCAGTGGCGTAGGTGTAGTGAGCTAAAAGAAAGTATACAATACAGTCAGACCTCCATTTCACGAATTTCTCTATTTAGCGAACCTTTTCCTGGAATCAAGAACATTTTCCGATTTTCTTCGTAAAATTACTTCCAAATAGTGAAGTGCATTTTCTATTCAACGAAATTTTCTCTTATGATTCGGTTTTTTCCCTCCGTATCTTTTAAAATACCGTATTTACTCGAATATAAGCCGCTCTTTTTTCCCGATGTTAATGCGTAGCTTAGAATCGAAGAGAAAAAAAAATTGGTTGGATGGTGTATTTAGAGCAATTACAGCTTCATGTATGTATTTAAAAGTTTATAATACTGATAAAATAATTATTTATTCACTTCTTATTAGTTTTCCTTTTCAATTTATTTTAATTTCGTGAAATTGGATATTGATCAACCATTTTAGATTATTTTTCAATTTTCACAAAATCTTGTTCAGAGTTTGGGGCGCGGCTTCGAGATTCGAATAAACACGATATTTCTGAGCATTCGTATGATGGAGAATTATTATTATTTCTTATTGAAGGCGGCACCCCAAAATGTCTTGATTGTCCACCGGTCGATCGCGATCGACTGAATCCTTATCCTGGCTCTAGATCAGCATAAATTAGATAAAATCCCCAGAGAGAAATTTTTTAAATAAGGAATTATTACATTTATCCATTTCTTCCATTAGTTGTATTGACTGTGACCGTAGAATAACGCAGTGCTTGAAAACAACAACTTTGAATCGAAATACAATGCAGAGAAAGCAAGTTTTCTATCCATTATAAAAGTTATGTACGTAATCGTGTTTATGCAAAGGTTTATTTTTCTGTTTTGGTAAAATTCGACAGAAATTGAGTTGCAACTTCACCGAAGCAATATTCCAAATGCGCCGTGAACTCGAGTTCTACTTCCTCCAAAGATATGAAACATTAAACGAAACCTTATTTACTTCACTTGCACGTAAAATGGTACTGATTCTGGTGTATTGTAGAAATTAAGTGTTCAGAGAGGTGTCATCCTTATCACTAGATTGTGATTCACAATTACATGGTCTGCTGCTAATAATCTTTATAGGTTCTAATTCGATATTAATTCTGACCAATCACCAGTCTTCAAACCTTCCTTTTTGGATTAACTCCTCTCGTTCTATTCTATTGTTTCAATTACTGAACACATATATAACCCCACAATCCTCTCGTCCCTTCCCAAACACGAATAGAGAATCAAATTTTAATATAGGAGCCCTATCCATCACGATTAACAGCTGTTAAGGCTCAAATTAATTGGCCCGCATTAATCCCTTACAACCCCTCCGAATGGCCAATTAAAACTAGATTAAGCTGTAACCCGTCCAAGCGTTCCACGTATCAATCACCTCTGGTGCCCACCGCTTTAACGCCTGAAAAATGGTCCCTAATAACTTCCATAGCTCGAAATTTGTCAACAATCCCCATTTGGCAAGTTTCGCCGTTATAATTTTATCTTGGTACTTGGTGTATAGTTCATCTGGAAGCACCTACGGCTAAAGGGGAAGAAGGTTAGCTTCCTATGCTGTAGACTATAGGGTATAGACCTGTCAACCCCAGTAACAGATGTTCGTTCTGAACTGTGACACTTATATTATATACCTTGGATGAAAATCTTTACAACGCAGCTATAGAGATGGAGAAGCTTATTTATTTATATATTCTTTTTCCTTCTCGCTATAATACGTTATTGCGCTTTTTGCTGATAAAAGGCAGGCAGAGTGAAGTGGTTTGGAAAAAGAGGTTGTATGTGGGTACAGTGCAGATAAGTTTGTAAACAGCTTTAGCGACGGCGTATTGTAGAAATTATTTATATATATTTTTTTCGGTACATTTTCTTTCGAGAATGAATGAATTATATGAATTTTGCTTTTCTCCTACCCCACCTAGCTATTGTTAGGGAGTTTGGTTGCGGAGGTTTATAATTTGTTCGAATGAAAGGCGTTATAAAAATGAAATGAATCATGTGTATAAAAAAAGAGATCAAGTGATCATGCAGTTTGGCTTTTCATGAAAATTTCTTCTAAAAAATTGAGTTGAAGGATTTTTTTTTTTTTTTTACTGAAATGATATTAAGGTAGATTTTGATGATGTGAATGTCCACATATTCCTCAAAATATTTAAAGCTCCTTACCACATATTATTCTTAGTAAAAGGTTTTTCATGAATTGTACTTCATTGCAGTCGTCGAGGGACATATATATCTGAAATCTTTCTTTTAAGTGCATTTCACTTTTAATAATCTGATCACCTGATCCTGGGGTAGCCAATCCGCGGCCCGCTTTGAATAATTTTGCGACCCACGAGATTGATTACAACTTTACAAAATATGATTATTTTTAGCAATATTTTTGTTTTTAATGTAACGTTTTGTAACAAATATATGCCATAACTGTTTCTATTTTATTACGTCGCTTTTGTTTTTATACATACTTAAGCAGTATTGCATTGCAGCGACTCCCCCCCCCCCCTCAACATTACACTTGATTCCCTGTAACTTCATCGAGCTGCCTATTGCTAGAGCTAGGCATGTTTGATCATTGCATTATTATTATTAAATTGTCTATGTTTATATACAAAAAAAATAATGAAAACAACAATAATAATTTTTTCATTCCGTTTTAAATTTTCGCTCCAATAAATGTTTATAATGGGCCGAAATCTATACATATGAAAATGGATGTTTGTATATAAGAAATCGCTTCACTCCAACACACACCGTTCAACCGATCACTATAAAAATTGGCATGCCATATGTATTTTTTTTTTTTTTTTTTGTGGAGAAGATCCCCCCCCCCTATTTTCTGTGTTGCAGCTCCCCACTAGTTTGCGCTACAGCAGGGGTGGGCAGACTGTTCCAGGCTACGGGCTACTACTAATGTTTTTAAAGTATTGCGGTCCACCCAGTGACGTAGGTGTGGCCATTCTGTATTAAAATTGCATGTTTTCTTTTTTTAAACACTTGTTTTCGGCATTGTAAATCGGCTCTTTTAAAATATGACAATACTATTTTTACTACAAAAACTCAAGTATCACAAGATTGTCAAGTTGAATGCTTGAACAATTATGAGCGTGGAGGTATTCAATGCAACGAACAGAGAAGATACGTGAATCGATGAATCTGAAACCGACGTAATTTGTTCGCTACCGAGTCCAAGGCACGTGACGTCAACACAAGAACCCAATCCTGTGAAAGCGCGGGAAGAGCTGTCATCAACATTTATTCTCCTTTTCAGTCTCCGAGTAGGGAATTTTCCCCCTACAGTAGCAATGAACATGTTAAGGGTCATCGTTTGCTTCTAACGAAGGTACATGTGTCGTCTAAACATTTATCTAATCATTTACAAAGAAAACACAATGGCATCGACGGTGAAAAGATGATTCTAAAATTTAGCTGGCATTAGTGTTTAAGCGTGCCTTAGGTCTTAGTAAAGGCGGTCACTCCAAAATGTCTTGGTAGTCCACCAGTCGATTGCGATCGACTTAATGCCCATCCCGGCGCTACAGCATATCAACTTCTTCACTGTTCAATCCATCGCCAAGTTGCCAACATGGTCGTTAAAAATGATGTCAACCTAGCTCTATCGCCAACATTTCGCTATGTTTCCATTGAATCGCCATTATAATGCAAGGAACGGCGTTGCTTGCGAATATTAGAATTTTTACATAAAATAAATACAACAGAAAATAAAAAACGGAATTTTCAAACACTGTCAAATAAGGAGGTCCACACACAACTTGAGCTGAGACCACACTCTCTTACTTCCACATCACGCCAAAGGGTGGAATTTGAGCTTCGACAGGTTTAACGTGCATTCGCACCTCTGGACCGCAAATCTTCAAGTGCATCGATATTTGAACGTCCAACTCGACAACGCTGGCACGAGTTCGTGACTATGACTATTAGGTTATCGCAATCACCAGTATCATTTCAATATCGGTGCAGGTGTCATTCTCATCATCTGATAAAATTCTAAATATGCCATTCATAGCCTTGAGCCATCTTATTTAAGCAATTAGTCAAACTTTTGACACTTCAAACATGAGAAATACCAAAGTTTTAATGTAATGAATTTTTTCATCTTGAATTTGTAACATGTATTTCGAATTAATTTAAATAAAAGAAAGAGCTAGATATTGATGAAATAAATTTAAAATTACCATAAATTTTACGAATTTTAGAAACTTTTCGACACATTTAGAAATTAACAAAAATGTACACATTATTAACAAACATTATTACAATATTTTCGACACATTATTAACAAAAAGTTAAAAAAAAAAAAAAAAAAAGCAAAAACACACGCACACACGCGCGAAATGAATTTTTAGCAGTAAAAAAATGTCTTAATTTTCATCAAAATTCTCAAAGTTGCCGTTGCTTACGTGTTACTACTATTGATTGCAAAGCTACACAGTTTTAAAAATTGAAAATATTCCATAAATAGACATTTTTTCCCTCTAATATGTTAAATAAAAACTCATTTAATATTAAGGTAAAGAAAAAAATGAAATAAATTTTTCTAATTCTCTCTTTCTCTCTATCTTTCAGTCAACACATTTTATATTCCTCCCCCCCCCCCACAGTTTCTTTATAAAATCGGTATTTTCCACCACTATTTTTCTTCTTCGTTGATTTTTTAATCAAATAAATTTTTAAAAAAACACAGACACAGAATATTTTATTAAAATATTTTACAAATGTTTTTAAGCAGCTACACTTAAATTGAATATTATGAAAAAATGGAAATCTGTAAGTGGTAAAATGCAGTGGCGCACACAAGGGGGGTTTCCTAGAGGTCCGGACCCTCCCTCCCCCTCAAAGCCCTTGAGTTTTTTCAATTGATGATAATTGTATATATATATATAATGTAAGATTTAATTTAGTACTTGTAATTAACAATTTATTTTATTAATTAATGCTAATATTTAATTAAATAATTTATTTTTTACTGTTTTTTGTTAACAAAATCGACAAAATCAGAAGAATCAATTGGTGTTGTTTTGAGATATGATACGAGTTGGGGGACTTTTACCATGGATACCCCCCTTGAAAAACCTTTGTGTGTGCTACTGGTAAAGTGTATAGTTAAATTAATACTATTAATGATGAATTGTATCTAAAAATGTCGCCCTTTTTATTCAAAATCTGTTTTTAAAATGAAATAATCAGAGAATTGAGTACATAATGACTTAAAAGGCACTTCTGGGTGAGGAATTGTTTATTAAAGAAGCAATCTCTCTCTCTCTCTCTCTCTCTCTCTCTCTCTCTCTTAAAGCAAGGCGAGGGGCCGTGGTAGCCTAGTAGTCAAGGTAACGGACTCGTGGCTGGCGTGTCATGAATTCGAGCCCGGTACCACTGAAGACCCGCCATGCAGAGGAGGCCGATGCACGTTAAATATGTTGAGGCTCAAACGTCCTTCAGTTGATGTGGTGTAGAAGTTAGAAGAGGGGGGGGGCAGCTCAGGTGTCGTCCTCGTATCTTGACAGAACGAGGTCCATTTACGAGGTCCATCGCCAAAAGCCCTCGAGTATAGTTGAATAGTGCGTCTTTAATGCACTCACTAAAGCAATTTGGCAATTTGCGACGAAAATCGGTCAAGTGACGAGAACGATTCCTGAACTGCGGTGCCCTACTCTCCTAGCTTGCATTCCAACGTGAGGAGTTTCAGCCACGATAGATTTAACATGCAACAGGCCCTCTACACGACGGGTTTTCGGTAGCACCAAATCTCGTCTCTAGTGATTCGAACAATTTCGTCCGCGAGTTTGCAGGCATAACCAGTGGGCTACTGCGGCCACAGGTAATTCTGGGATAGTATTATTAGTATCTATTTATTTTAATAGTTACCATTTTACGTATAACTTTACAATTTTCAATTATGATTATTAAAAAAAGAGAAAAATTTTAAAATGTAATGTATTTTACACAACCCATAAAAATTATAACATAACACCATATTGTTTAATTATATTCTTTATCCTCGTTTATTTCTTATCTTACCACCTTTCCCCCACCCTCTTTCTCCTCCTTTTTTTTTATTTCCCTTTATCGGTGCTGTGACAGTATTCTTAGATTAGTGCATCACCAGGTGTTCCAACCCGATGCGATAAGCTGAATTTGACGGAGACCAACGTAATTAATACAGAAACTTGAAAAACAAATACAAAAAAAAAGCTTGCAGAGATTTTATCGTGATTTTTTTTCCTGTGACAGAAGTTAAAAAAAATTAATGAGGAGAAATTAAACGAAAAATAAAATGAACATAAAAATATCTAAGATTTTTGCCCAATAAAATGTGACTGTAATGATGCTGTAAAAAATTACAACCGAAAATTTTTCCTCATTAATGTTTTAGTTCATACTCTGATAATTATCGATATCTGTAATCTAATTTATTTTGTGAAATTTTATTATAATTTTATCAAAAATATACGAGTATAGTTATATACAGACTTTTTAATGGAAATTTCGACTTTTTAGAATAGTTTTTATTATTTTTAATATACAATATAAATAACTTTTGTAGCGTTATTTCTTTTACTTTTACCTTATTTGCTCGAATCTAAGCCGCCATCACTTCTAAGCCACACTCCAAATTTTCTACACGTTTTTGGGAAAAAATGAAAAAATAGCGTGAAATGGTTTATCGATATTCGATATTTACGAAATAAAAAAATAAATTAATAAAATGAGAAATAATAAGAAATGAGTAATTAATTTATTTTATCATTTTTAACTTTTTCAATTTTATTGTAAATTTGTTGGTTTTTTGAATTATTTATTGTAAAATTTATACATTTATTTCAAATTTGTCCATCTAACTATTTCAGCGTACGAATCCCGCGTTGAAAAAACTGGTCATCTTTTGAAGCGATCCACGAATCGATCCAATTTTTTGCTTCTTCATAAGACCGGAAGTGCTGCTCAGCCAGGCCGCGTGCCATTAATCGAAACAAGTGATAATCCGAGGGAGCAACTTCTGGAGAACACGGCGGGTGGGGTAGGACTTCCCATTTCAACGTTTCCAAGTATGTCTTGCCCACTTTCGCAACACGGGGTCGAGCATTGTCATGCTGTAAAATCACTTTATCATGTCTCTCTTTGTATTGCGGCCGTTTGTCTTTCAATGCTCGTTAATTGCGTTCGATAACGATTGCCTGCGATTGTTTCAGTCGGTTTTAACAACTCATAATACACTACGCCGAGCTGGTCCCACCGAATACCGAGCTTGACCTTGGAACCGTGAATATTTGGTTGGCCGTCGACGTGGAAGCATGGCCGGGATATCCCCATGATTTTCTGAGCTTGGGATTATCGTAATGAACCCATTTTTCATCCCCAGTCAAAATGCGATGCAGAAATCCCTTCCGTCTTTGCCTTGCAAGCAGCTGTTCACAAGCAAACAAACGCCGTTCAACATCTCTCGGCTTCAACTCGTACTGCACCCAATTTCCTTGTTTCTGAATCATTCCCATGACTTTCAGGCCTTGTGAAATGGCTTGTTGCGTCACTCTTAATGATCCTGCCAATTCTTGTTGCGTTTGACACGAGTCTTGATCAAGTAATGCCTCCAATTTTGCATCTTCGAAAACCTTCTCTCTTCCACCGCCATGCTGGTTTTCGACGTCAAAATCACCGTTCTTGAAGCGTTGAAACCACTCTGGGCACATTCTTTCACTAATAGTGGCCTCACCATAGGTATCTGAGAGCATTCTATGAGCCTCAACCGCAGATTTCTTCATATCAAAGCAGAAAATTAAAACCTCCCGCAAATGACGAGAATTTGGCTCGTAAGCTGACATGTTTAATCGAGAATAACTTTATGATGCCGAAACATCGACTAATATTTCGATCGTTTTTAAAACCTGTTATTTAGCTATTACGATCTATTTATTTGATACTTACCACTACAGCATTATACAAAACGAAGCAAAAAAAAAAACATGTGATTTTCTAACTGTCAAAGTATCATGTTTTTTTTACCCCATCCAACGAATTTTGTCACCTTTGATTCTAAGTCTCACCCAATTTTCAGTAGCATTAACATTGGAAAAAACAGGATGGCTTAGATTCGAATAGAAGTACATCAAACACTTTTATGTTTACTATATGTGTAGTGATGTTAAATCTTATGCAAAAGCCATTTTTTTACACCTATTCTCCATTTTATCATTCCTATATTTCTATCTTTTTAATCAATCAATTTTTCAGCGAAAATAAATCGAAATCCCAAAGTAAACAAATGATTTGTTTTTGATTTTTCGTAACATTTCTCTAATTATAGAAATTTTCAATAAGTATTAGACACAAATTTTTAGTATTAAGGAATTTTTGCGAAAACTTATTATTTCATTAAAAATGTGTAGGTTGTTTGAAAACAAAATTTAAAATTGAATCCCAATTGAAAGGCTTATATTTAATACCGTGTGACACTTTCCTCGGCGCATCTCACAGTCATTCTGAAATGATCGGACCTCCCAAGTCGCAACTCCGGCACACGTTCCTCCTTATCACCACTACCAGAACCACCCATCAGTATTCCATGATAATCACCACTCCTGATTATCCCCTTACAACTATTTGTCACACAGCGTTTATTACTCATAACACCCCTCTCCCCAATCAACTGTCTTATGGACTGGACTGCTACCATAACACTCCACCACCTGCCGTTTAACTCGACAAAAACTCGAACACCTGCGACGCCTCTACATTTCCTATTCTAAGAAAGTAAAAACTTTCTAAAAAACCGTCATTACCGATGTTCATTCATTGGGTAGATGTCAGTGGTTTTCGAACGTTACGTGATCATTTCTTACACAACACTACAATGCACTGGACAAACGATTTTGGTCGAAGATCCACCAAATTCTTCCTCGTCCAGTCCTTGAAGAGAATTGTTGGCGAAAACCTCCCCTCAGGGGTGTGAAGGTAGGGGGGAAGACCCTGCTCACTACGCTCCACCCACCCTGAGGGGATGACGACATTCCCCCACCTCCCCTCTTTTCTACCCACCTCACCCGACGAGGCGTGGAAAACGCTGCTAGTTGAGGGTAAACTCATTCGAAGCCGTGTTGCTCAAAGGAGGTGTACGTATGAAACGCGCTCTCCTCAAAAGAGCGCCTTGTGTTGTTGGGACTCCGGAGAAAGTTCTGTTTTTTTGTTTTGTTTTGGACCGATAGGCAGAGAGAATGAGAATTTAGAAGTGTGTTTTTGTCTTGCAGGGTAAATGGATATGTGTTTTGTGCCCGTGGTGACAACAAGTGTTGGTATGTATTATCTCTCTTTTTATTTTTAGTTTATGTGTTAGCAATTGTTTTGTTTATAAAGTGCGAAAAAAAATTAAGCAAATGGACAGCGAAAATTGTTTGCGAGTGTTTTGGTGGAGATGTCAGTGCTTTGTTAGATACATTTTACACTATCGTTTTTTATTTAATTTTCATTTATTTATTAGTAATTTAAATTCAGTTATAAGAATTGATGGAAATGACCGCTGAAAGAACATCGAGAGTGAAAACGTAATGTATGAGATAATACACGAAGTTTGAGATAATACACGAAGTTTGTGTTATTGTTCTTAGATTTCTTATATTTAAATATATAAACTGAAAATCTGCAAAACAATTAAAATATTTTTCCAATAATAGATAAAAGAAGTAATAAATGCGCTAGTAAAATGTAATATGTACAACATATTTTGTTTTTTATAATTGCAACAGCTTAAACTATTTGGATTAATTCATGATTACATTAATTTTAAAGGAATTTTTGCTGTGAGTTCCGTAAAGGCAGAGTTATATGTATGATTATTTTCCATAAAATATGGTTTCATAATTATAAGATAAGGATGAATAATAACAAATAGGTTAGTAACTTTTAACGAATAAATATAAATATGCATTATAAGGAAGATATATTTTAAGTTATTTTAATTTGATCAATTTACGACTAAAGGCAGTTTCATAAGGGATTCTCTGTACTTCCCCCCTTGAATTTGACAATGTTTTAAAATCGTTATATTAGTATAAAATAACTTTGATGTTAAATAGTTTTGAAATTATGAATCAGTGCATTATAAACTTTTTAAAATATAAAATAATTCATCAAAAATCAATTATTTTAATTTTATACAGTAATTTACTTTTAGTTCTTTAAATAACCATTTGCTGTAATTTAACCAAGGATTGGCTTGAAAAGTGATTTGCGTGTAATAATTTCTTCTACTTTAAAAATAATTAAAAATAAATTTTTAGTTCACATTTGTCTGTCTAATTCTACATTTGAGCTCATTACTTTTAATGAGTATTTGTATGAAAAAATACAATTTTTTTCTGATTAATTATTTTTAGTTTCTAAACACCATCGGGCCAAACAAGAAAATCATTGCTTCGTTTTTAATGTCATTAACCTTTCTAATTGCACATTTTCTATTTGTTCGTATTAAAATACCTTCCAATGAGTGTAATTGGTCATTAAAATTATTCTTTTCTATAACTAATTACGATAAAGAAAGACTTTTACGATAAAAACAAAAATTTTATGTACTTAAGAAGTCAGAATTTTTAAAAAGTCTTCGAGCATTAACTGAATGTTGTTTAAAACAAGAACATTTTATTTGCTATATTTGAATGTTAAAAAAAATTCGAAGGCCGTTGACTAGTGACCTTTCCGCATAGCAATAAAAAGGAAAATGTAGCATCTTTTTAAATGCTAATACATCCGGTGTTATTGCTTGTAGTGGGAATGCAAGCCATAAAATTTCTGCTTCCCTATGAGACATGGTGTCACCAGTTGCGTGATTCTGAGATAGAAAATTGTCACCTCTTCGCCTATTTAGCGTCGTGAGAAATATAAATAAAAGCTTATGCAGTTATTACGAAATACAATTCCAACGCAAACAGTGAAGATATTCAGTGATAAACATTTGATAGCTATAAAGAAAGTTGAAAATATATTTATAAGGATAAAATTATTTTTATTTAAATTATATTAAATATTTGAATAAACATTATATTAAATTAATAACAATTATATTAAATTAATTAAAGTTTCGAATCTCTAAACTGTGTGTGATCATACAAATCCCTTCAACTGTACATATGCATTGAGATGTAGTTTTATTAAATGAAAAAACAAAATATTGTTCGTATTGTTTTAAATTCAAATTTCTTTCTAATTGTGTTTTGTAAAATCAGGTATTCATTATTTTTCATTATTTACTTCGAAAATGTTTGGCAATATTTGAATCTGTAGAATTACAGTGGGACACTAAGCATGTTTTTCGAACGGTTTTTTCAATTGAAAGTTTTTATATAATTATCAATTTGGGCGAAATATCATTTTTACATGATAAAGATTTGGCAACATTTGTGAATCTGTAGAATTGTAGTGGAACACTAAGTATGTTTTTCGAACGTTTTTTTTTAATTGAAAGTTTTTATATAATTATCAATTTGTGCGAAATATCATTTTTACATGATAAAGATTTAATAATTATTGTTATTTCAGCATTTTGTTTTTTATTTTTAAAAACTGCGTTTTGTTATTATGCGAATATATATTAAATAAAGTTTTTCAGTTGATGTGAAGTTTCGTAGAAATGACTTTTTACTTCTTCCATTTCTGTTCATGGAAAATTTTATAAAAAGGGAAAATAAAGTGTTTGTTCCTTTTCCAATTCTTGATTGGCATTTTTTTTAACAACAGAAATGATGCTTAACTTTTGAAATGTTCTTGCTTGAAAATAAAGTATATTTATAAAATAAGATTTATTTAGGTTGCGCAGAATAAACTTTTGATCGTAATTAATGATGAAAACTTTAAAACAGCTCTTGATTAGTTTCTAATTTTTATTCTACGTTTAATGAGTTTGATTGCATTTTTAAAGATATTTTAATTGTTCATTTCAATTTTTATTAAGAAATTTGTATATTTAAAAAAAAATAATGATTCTATTTTTTTAAATTTTATTATTATTATTATTATTTTTAATATGTTTGAACGATCATTACTGAAATCTTCCATTTTAGATTGATTGTTTTAGCTAATGTTATTCCAAATTACTCTACTAATTTCTTTTAAATTAGAATTGTATTTAAAAAATAAATGATTGCCTTAGATTTCCGAAATTATCGACCATGAAAAAACTTTTAATGACTAAATAATAGCTTGTTTCATCCCATGTCTATAATAATTGTAAAAGCTGTCGAGTATTCGAAAGCCCGAGATTGTTTTTGTTTTTTTGCACCATTTATATTTCATAACAATTTGTTCGAAATTTATAGCAGAAAAATGAAGTTTTAGAGAGGAAAGAAAAAGGACTTTTATTAAATTTAGATATCTATTTTTGTTTGACAGTTAAAATTTCCATTCGATGCTTGTTATTATTTTGTACCAAACTGAATCCAAATATCGTATATGTATTAAATAAATGCAAATCTGTATTTATTTATATAAAATGAATTATTTATAAAAACGAAAAGTATTATATAAGTAAAACTGTTGTGTAAATCTAATTTTTCCAAAATTACAATTGTCGATTTTAACTCTCTTAACCTTTCTTTGTTATTTTCATTTGACTACAAATAGTTTAAATTTTTCTATGTATTTTGTTGCAGAAATTATTTAGTTAAAAATGTATTAATCGGTTGAACAATTTTAGTGACAGATATTTTAAAAATTCTATTCCGAAAATAAGATTCATTATCTTGGACCACAATTTCGAATGTTTAAAATAAGTTCAATTATATATTTTAGTTGTAAAAAACAATTTTTTTTAAGAAAACAATAATTAAAAATAAGATTTGACATAAATAATCCATTTTAATAATGATTTATGTTGCTTAAAATGTTAATACAAATGTATTTATATACATATATATGCTTGTTTTCTTTGTTTTTTTAAATTACTATAATTTAATGTTCGTGTTAATTAATAACAATTGTATTTTATTTTTTATTTAATGTGTTGAACTATCACAATAATTTCCGAAATCGGAAAAGTGACCCATTTTTAAATATCCTAATTAATTGAACAAAATAATGTAACTGAAAACCAAACCAAAAAAACTGCGATTTGAAAACAAGAAATGACAGTTCTATACTAGATTTCCTTTTTAAAAAAATAACATTTATCTATAACCATTGATTTACTATTTATTTATTATTATTATTTTTCCCGTTATTATTCAGTTCCCTATTTCACGCTTCTTGCGAAAACAGTTCTTTTTAAAAAAGTAATAAACCTAATTAATGCAAATGCAATTTTTTTATTCATTTCTGTTTAAAAATTATCTTTTTATGGTTTAACAGAAAGTTTATCCTAGGGGTGAAAAAAAAATGGTTAGAATTCTTTTCTAATAGATTAATTTACACATTAACTAATTCATAAAATTATTTTTTTAAAAAATTTTAAACAAGCAAACAAAAAGGATATGTTTTATAAATATTAATTCTGATTATTAAAAAAACTATTATTTTGTTATTTTAAAGTTGAACCCTTCTGAGAGTTTCAAAAAACGTATAATTTCTCTGTTTAAAACGCTTTATCATTCAATGTTCCATTTCTTTTTCAAATGACCATCATTCTATTTTACACTGTGACAAGGTCCAGATTGTGATACAATGAACTATTGCTTAAATCGTTTCAGTTCAATTTAATGTATTGACAAAAACATAATTTCACTGATCCAAGAAATAAGAGTTCTATTCTTCTGCAAGCTAGCCATTATAAGTTCACACCGAGAGTGAAATTTGCAGGCCAAAACTTTTCAAGATTCAATCAAAATCTCATTTTAATGGTTTCCGAATTCTCTATTTCTCAATTGTTTTGTTACTGGAAAGTAAGTAGCCTTTTATTTTTACTAGAACCTTAAGTTCAACAAAGTATTTGGGACTTTCCATTGTTAAGAAAAAATTGCTCATTTGGCGATCTAGATAACTTATGTTGCTTTTTCGTTTCAATTCAATGGTGCCAAATGTCGCTGCAGAATCATCTCGCTGTCGAGTCAAGAAAACCAATGATGTCTTTTATCGTCCTCCCAATAGCTCTAAATCCCATCTGGTTCAATCTAAATTGAATTTTTTTCTAATCTGAAATCACTCTCTGGCATTCAGTACCCCAACTAGGCCAACTTTCAACTGATTCCTTTCAAATTGGCTTTATATAGGACCCAATATCATTGGTTACTTATGAAGAAACTTTTTCCCATGAAGGCCTGTTGATTTTATAGAAGTTGATATATTCGACAGATTTGCGGGATAAATTTTAGAAATATTGTTCGACTAGCGAGAAATTCTGATTTTAATAACTGTTTGGCAGGTCTATGCAGTAATTTTCTTTTAAAAAATCGTGTAACTGTCAAACAATTGAATTTTTTTTATGTGGAATCTTTTAATATTTTTTCACTTTTGTTTATCAGTTTGGATCTTTCAAACAGGGTGTTTAACCTTTTCGTTTTTTTAAAATAAAGCAGCTGCCTTTCTGTTGACTAAATTTTAAATAAATAACTCTTGTAGTATTGCTATTTATGAATATACTTTTTGTATTCTTTATTTTTATCATTAGCAACTCTTCATCATTTAGTATTTTTTTAAAATCTCTCTTTTGCAAAATTAGTTTAATATCATAAAGTAAAAAAAAAAATCGGGATTTTATTTTTACTAAATTATGTACAATAGTTTTTTAGTTTGTTCACAAAGTCATCCTGCAGTGATTTTAATGTTTGAAATGGAAAAGTCATATCAGCCCTCAAAATATTATTTTGAAAAATAACTATTTATAAGTACAGAAAAAAATGCATAGTACTAATGCAAAAAAAGAAAAAAAAAAGCTTTTTCTTCCTATTAATATGAGACTTTTTATTTTAATAACATGATCCAATACATTAATAGTCATTAACTAGCAAAAAGTAAGAGATCGTATTTTAATTCTTAATGGAGTTTTCTTTTTTCTTTTTGACTCGGTTTTTTCCTGCTTTTCAAAATATTATTCTTGTTAATGTTTTTCAGCTTTTTTTATTAAATTTTTTCTTTATGATTCATTTTTATTCATAAATCCATAAATTAATCTCTCTTATGATTATATATTTATATTTAAAAAATGAAGTAAATTTAAATCTAATAATCATCAAAACTAATTATTATTATTATTTTTTTTAAAAATAATCTCTGAAATATGGAGTTGCACGATTTTTAAATCACATTTTTTTTTATCCATTTTTTATTTTCATAATTTTTTAAATTATCTTTTTGATTTCCATAATTTTCAAAAAGAAAAAGAAATTCATTTCCTTTATACTTAATCTCTGGAATATATATTAACATATGTTAAAAAAATAAATGATTGTTGTCTTAACTGTTTATAATGTACTGCAATTGTTTTTTTCTTATTTAATTTCCTCATTTTTGCTTCTGCTTTAAGATTTTCGTCACTACCATGGAAACTCAAATTTTTTACGCACATTACTTTGTGCTCGCATGTCATGGTGTGACACATCATTTCAGCGAGTTCTGTAAGAATCTCCATTTTGATGATTCACTTTCAACGATGTATGACAAATGGATTCGCGTGGACATTTATTAGAACATAAATAAATGCTCGTGACGAAGTTTCTTAAATTTAAGAGAATTTTTGCCTGAAAAGGTAAAGCAATAGAAAGTAACGCGTGCTTTTGCAACCTTTACAGTCAATTGAACAATTTTATTCGATGCAATATACAGGAAATTGAATGTATTACTAGAGAACAATAAGTTTTTCATGCATTTTAAAATGGTTCGTTTGAGATAGTATACGCATACGAATGTTGCAGAACAATATTCGATTTTGTTAGAAAAGTTAAACATGAAACATATTCGAATTATTTATAGATTAAATATCACTTAAAAAACTTGTGTACGATAATTAAAAAAAAAAAAACGTGAAGAGCTGAAGTTTTACCTTTTTCTTTTGATAAACTTCTCTTTGAGGGAAACTTGAGGAAGGAATATTATAGTTCAAATGTTTACGATCCATGTTAGGTGAAAATGGCTACCGATTGGCTTAAAAATCTGTTTTATTTCGCGTTATTTCCGATGATCTTCAAAGACTTCTGGGAACGTTTGATAAAAATTTCAATCCATTGGAATTATAAAGCTAAATTTTGTTTCAAGAAAGCAAATTTTAAAAAAAAAATTGTAATAAATTCGTAAGTACTTTACCATGTTGGAACCATAGGAGTATTGTCTGTGCTATGTTTTATGAAAATATTACGCTTTAGTTTAAGCTTTCTGAACTGTTTCTTCGTCGAAAAATATGCCATTGAAATATTTTCATTATCTGTTGGATATTTCTGGATATTTGGTTTCATTGGATCATAAAGATACATAGTTCTATTTTATCAACCTTGATATAATGATTGATTTCCTCAATCTGTTGATTCCATTTGTGGTATCAGTTTCGTTTTAAACATTTTATCTGCCTGTCTAAGTTATCATTTCGAATATTACAACATTTAAACACAATAGGTTTTACATGTTTTTCTAGCATAATAGGGAAATTGTCGCAATCTCTCCGCAAAGTAGAATTTATTCATCCGTTTCATTTTCGTATAAATATGTCTTTTGTAGAATGAGAATAATAAAAATGATTCGTTTTAATATTATATAATTTGTTATTATAAAAGTTTTTTTTAATTATTTAATAATATTTATTTTGTTTGTTTAAAATTAATAATCTTGCATTTGGCATGAAAAAAGAAAAAAATTTATT
Source organism: Trichonephila clavata (assembly GCA_019973975.1). NCBI lineage: Eukaryota > Metazoa > Arthropoda > Arachnida > Araneae > Nephilidae > Trichonephila > Trichonephila clavata. The sequence goes on from BMAO01034820.1 coordinate 18,771, forward strand.
CAAATGACTTTTGAATGATTTGTATTATTTGAATACTTTTCAGAAATGTAACTATTGTGGTTGACTACGTGCATTATTTTAATTTATGTCGTTAATCATATATGTTGTAACAATTTAAAATGAACATTATCAAACTTTGGGTTTTTGTGGAATATTGCGTTTTGGATATTCCATAGAAACATTTGAAATTGTTCTTAGAGACACCAGTATTATTTTGATGTGATATCTTTGTATTTTAGGAATATATATATTTCTGAATATTCTCAAAATCACTTTTATAATATATCAATCGAAGCGATACATGAAATCCAGCTATTTTGAAAAGTATATCTGCCAGTATAGCATATAGTCAGCGCAATTTTGCGTTATGATAATTCTATTACGTGACTGCGTTGATTTTTCTCACAATGGCGATTTTGATCTTATGTCCATAACACTGTGCCCATTATTTTACCACTTCTTCTTCAAGTATCAGATGGTACTAATTTTCTTATAATGGTGATTTATCTGCTATAAATTCCTCAAATATTATTATTTCGTTAAAAAAAAATTTCTATAAATTTGCAGAAATCTTAAAAAAGAGAATTTTGAAATTACATGTTTATAAGTGTATCTCAATTCCAAAAATATTTCAATATAATATTACTAGAAGCAAGTAGTAAAAAAAAAATTTTTTTTTAAGTCAATTCCTCTATTTAGGTCAAAACGAAATTTTTTATTTTAGTTACTTTTTGTTAAATAATTTTACGATTAATATAAACATGCGTATGACTTAATCACAATATTAAGTGACAAATTAGAAAGAAAGATTTCTTTTTTATATATGGTGTCGGACTATTATTTTTTCTACTATATTTATTCATTCATAAATACATTCTCAGAAATTAGGCCATCCCAGGTAGGATTAGAACCCACGACCTTTGGATTAGAAGTCCCAACGTGCTATCCATTGCACTACTGGAACACGAGTGTTTTTCCTTTTGAAAAATGCCGTTGGACTATTATTTTTTTTATTACTATTTATTCATAAATTTAATTTAATTAGTGAAATAATATTTGAAAAAAACTGTATCAACATCCACTAAAGTTTTAAAAAATGTGTTGGAACTTGAGGGGGATGAGTAAAAAATATTTTATTGATGATTGAAAATTTGAACAATATATATAAATAAATAAATAAATATGTATAGGGAGAATGAACTATAACAGTAGGAATTAAAAAAATTGCCTTATAAAGGGTTAAAACTATATATATGTAGTGACAGATATCTATTCGAAATTTTAAGATATAGGTTGAAATTTTAACAAATATTGCCTTATGCCTTATTGATAATCAATTCTTGAACAATTTGCAAATATTATTTCAACAAAAGCAAGTGTTAAATTTCGAATAGTTTTTAAGCCTAACTCCAGTTGGAATAAATTTGCTCCAATCTAGTAGATCACTTCAATTTATTCCGTTACTGTAAAATCTACAGAAACAACAATACATAAATCAAAATACTAATTTTCTTTGTATTTACAAGTGGTGTAGGGATAAAACTTTAATCAAAACCCTTTCCGCAATGCTCAGGGATTTTATTCTACAATTTCCAAGCCGAAGCGATTTCCTGTTACGAGAAGCGTATCCTAAGAAGCGAAAAGAAAACACATATGCTTCTCCAATCCACAGTCGAGGTGTATCACATTCCTTGAATTCCCCAGTTTGGAATCCTGAAATTTAAATGGAAATCCCTGTCCGCCAAACAAATGGCGGAAACCGAAGGGATGAAAAATAAATACAACAGTTAAAAAGAAGAAAGAGAAAGAAAAAAAAAACACCCCTCAGAAAATGAGAAACAGTTTATTTTTGTATGCGGGATGGTGACATTCATGGGAGCATCCATATCATTGAAAATGCATGACCCTGTTGGTCGAATTTCTTAGAATGTCTTTCAATACGTGACGAAGATTTTTGTATTTTGGTTTGAAAGTAGCGTTAAAAATAGCGGTTTCATTAATAAGAAAAACGACAACAGTTTCCTCCCACCCCCTTCTTTTTGTTGAATAATAATGCTAAAAATGTTTTATTGGTGGTTGTATATTTGTCAGCCTTTTTGTTTTTAAAAATGTTTTATAGTATAGGTTGAATGATTTGTGAGTGTTTAAAGTTAGGGAGATTCTGAGGGCGTAATTATCATACCAAATATCAAATTACAGATTTGAATTTAAATTACTTGTTTTGAGGTACAATATGATAATTTTTATCAGATTTTTGTTTTTGTGGAATTGTCCTTGTTTAAGTGTGAAGAGAACCTAAATTCGGGGTAATGTGAGGTGTAACGGAAAGAAGAGACATCCAAAAATTAACGATTTATAATTCTATTCAACTCCAAATCAAATATGGTCGGAAATAGCTAATGGAAGAGAGTTAGCCCTAATTAATAATAATGTTTACTGAAATTATTTATTACGTAAATATAAAGAAGTGCAGTCGCGCTGATACTGATAAAAAGGCTCAGAGTATGCCATGAAACGAGGATCGTTCAAAGTATATCATAATAATAAACTTAAAAAAAATTTAAAACTTTTTATTGTTTTATACTCGAACTTGATTTACTTAACTCCAAATAGCAACTTTCATTACATAAGTCATGGTTCCTTTAAATAAAGAGGTTCTCAAATCAAATAATCCAGCGGTTCTAAAACCTTCGAACGTCGCAGCCCCCTTTATGTATCAGCCTGCCACCGAAGACCCCCAAGATTTTGAACATCCTTCCCTGACCCCCAACATATAGCTGAGTAATGGCTATGTAGTTCAAACAATAGGAAAAAAAAATTAATTAATATTCTTGATCGAAATATATGTTCTAGTAGTTTTTTTACATTGAGGGCAATTTAGCGATCTAGTCCAGGATGGCACATCTTTCAAATTTTCCATGTGACCTTTCAAAGTCTGTAAAAGAGGGAAATCTGGACATTAAGTGAGTGACCTTTGCAGACCCCTAGAAAAACGCTAGGGACCTCCAGGGGTCCGCGGACCACAGTTAAGAACCGCTGAAGTGATCCATTAAAAGCATTTCCCCTTAAGGATTAGTAGAAGGTCCTGTAGAGAACCCGTTACAAGATCAAATTTAAATTTTATGTCTGGTCTTAGTTGTAAAACAGTAACCAATCAAAAGTTAATCTGATGTAGCTATTTAGTGGCGCGCACAAGGTGGGTGTCTTGAGGGTCCGGACACCCCCCTCCCCAAAGCCCTTGAGTTTTTTTTCCATTGATGATAATCCTATATATATATATAACGTAAAATTTAATTAAGTACTTGTAGTTAACAATTTATTTTATGAATTCATGCCAATTATTAATTTAAGAATTTATTTTTTACTGCTTTTTGTTAAAAAAATCGACAAAATCAGAAGAATCAATTGGTGTTGTCTTGAGGTATGATACGAGTTGGGGGACTTTCGACCGTGACTCCCCCCTTGAAAATTTTTTGTGTGGGCTACTGTAGCTATTAAATATGTGCTGTTTGAACTGCTTTTTTCAATAAATGTATATATATATATATATATATATATATATATATATATTAAATCTCATGTGTATTAACCTTTAGGGCTTGTACTTTCAACTTCGTGTAGCTTTTATTTAAGGCTGTCTTTGGATAATGTTAAAGAATAGGACCCAAATTCGGAATATTTTTTCATGTATAAAAGTACTCGGAACATTAATATTATATTTTGGCTTCACTATCCTGTAGAGAGTAGCATATTTTATTATATTACTCATTTTTATCCGAGTTGACATATTTTTTCTTTTATAAAATGTGTTTCGCCTTTTTCTCCTATTCTGTAATGTTAAATGAGCAATCTCTTTATATTTTAAAGGAAAAAACTAATTATTTATGAAATCTTTTGAAATTTTAAATGATGCACATGAAATGAAATACATGAGTTAGAATGTCACAAATTTTTGAAAAAAATTGAGGCATTTTTTCTGTCCGAAAATGTGCTCCGTGTTTAGTTTACGCTCTCAGTACATATGGCGAAAACAGCCTTAATATTAGTTTTCCCGTACTGACGTAAATGTGTTTTTATTTTTACTTTTTATATTTTGCTTGCTATTTACCTTGCTAGAAAAAAAAATATTTTGTACATTTAAATGGAAACTTATCATTGGAATATTTCTAATCTTGAATTTTGTTCCTTCAAAAATATCATACATTTTTAAATAGTTAATTATTTTAGATGTTTGAACGTCCATCTTATAAAAATTTGACTATTGGACACTTCAGTCTGTACTCTTTGTGACTCTGGAGAGTCCATGCATAAGAGCCATATTGACGAATGCACTGCATTATTGTTTTTCAACTATATTGTTCTTGAGTATTGGGAATCTAGATCGAGACCAGTGGCCTAGTGACCAAATGTCTGGCATTTGTATAAATAAATTATTTCATGATAAAGTCTAGGATTTATGTTATATTTTATTGGTCGTTCGAATTTGATATAAATAAATAAAACAGAGATATTTCAAGTCATTGAATTACAAAATGCTTTCTCAATAAATGGAGCTTTGATAATATATATAGAAAACCGCGAATTGTTTTTGTTAAAAAGGATAGAACCCTAATTTGGAACGCCTTTTTTTCAGAAATGCTTGTACATTATTTTTATTTTCCAAATTCCTTATTCTGTCGAGAACAATTTTTTTTAAAAATGTATAACTTATCTTCTTGAATTTATTTATTGTTTCGATTATAGAATATTTTACAAATTTCGTTTTTATGGAATGCGTCCTAATTTAAAAATCACAGCACTAAAACAAACCAACCAATAAATGTAATGTCACGAATTCATATGAAACTTGGAACATTTTGGAACATTTTGGAACGTTTAAAACCTTTAAAAGGTTACGAAGCTGAAAAAAAATTAAAGAGTTGAATCACCATGACTATTAAAACTATACAATAAATAATTTCTATCTTTAATGTAATGAAATATTATAAGTATTGTAATAATTTTAATGAAAAATTTGATGAGCATGATAAAAATCTAATAATAATTAAATACTATTGTTAATATTCTTAATCATTAATTTTAATTCGATTTTATGAAATTTTACTATGTGTATACCTTACATTGTAATTAAATTTAACGTGAATATTTTTTAAAAAAAACCTTGATAAAATCGTTTGATATGGTTGTAAACAGACATGCCACATTGGCGAAAAATAATTTATTTTGGCGAATAAATCAATCTTTTCCAAAATATATATTTTTTATTTTATTTTGAAATATCACGCTTTAATTTGATTGGATGGATTTGCTACCAGAAACATAATCGTTAATTGCTCCAATGGAAAAAGTCGTGACAACGTTCACTGAGTGTAGACGGTTTATAGGAAAACAAGAACTTCTGTGATAACATCACAATCTTCAAAAAAAGAAGAGAAAAAATAATACTTTGTGTGTGTGAAAAGCTTGCTTCAAAACTGCCGGCTCATTTTGATTTTCACGCTTAATAGATTAGAAAATTATTCTTCTAAGACGATGATCAATATACTATAAGTAGATTCACACTACATAAGAAAATCGATATTAAAAAAAAAAAAATGATTGTACTTTAAAATCGAAACTCATGTCACATTTCTTTTTGTTATGTCACTCTTTCTTTTGTTTGTTATCTTAATTATTTTACGCTTTGGCGAACAAATTTGATTGACGTCGGAAGATTCTTTTTATCAAGTTAATTATTCGATCTTGCGGTATGTGTATGAATGCTTTTTAAGAAAACGAATATTACAACTTCCTCAAACAATGCATGTCATTTTCAATTGCCTGTTGGTATGTTTGGATAGACGAATACACTAATTTTTTTGTTTAGATTTGTAAAGAAAGACTTTTTTATGCAGTGAAGCTGAAATCCGTACCGATTATCCTTATATCCAACGCGTTACTAGAAAATCATTAATGTATATAAGCGCACCAACAGAGAACAAAAAAATAAACAAGACATTTATCTAATCTTTAACATCCGTTTCTCTATGTTTTACATGCTTGGGTACTATTCTTTAGTTCCTCGTAGATTTTAGGATTCATTGTTTTTTCCATTCTTCACTGGCGAAGTGCTTCTAATGCATTGATTTTCGGCCCGCCCCGTCGTACCTATAGGCTTTGGATATTGGAAAAAGGGTATAAAAGTTTTTTAAGGAAAAAAAAAAGTTTATAGTTTTTTAATGGAAGTTCTAATCGTAATGTATGTGAAACAAGGCAGGGGCAGAAGTGAGAATGTGTTAATGAAAGAGATTTTTAAAAAAGATACCCTACCCCCCTCAATTACAATTGGCGTGTTTAATGATAACTATGTTACGGGTAAAAAGTTTCAAATATTGAATTTTAATTTAGGCAGATCATTTCATTTCTGTCTCATCTTTATTGTTTCATAACTCTAAATTTTTTTTTCTTTTTTTGGAATAAAAAAAGGATACATTACAGGTTTATTATTTTTTTTTTCAAATGATAACTCTGGAAGTTTTTTTTTTTTTTTTAAAGTTTACGTTTAGACAATTTGAAATATGTTAGAAGCACTATTTCCCCACAAAATAAAATGTGAAACCCGAGTTTCAGACAGTATAATTATCGCTTAGTAAAAAAAAAAAGGTGACACAGACACATTTAAATAGCTTATATATTATTTGTTATATTATGCTTAGGTACAGCTTAAAACGGTTTCGCAGTTTCTAATTAATAATAATTGTTTTTTATAATATATTGTGTTCATGAATATGACTTTTATGTTTTCACTTTTTATGAAAAAGAAAAGTGACTGATTAGCGTCGCACACTGAAGCAGCTATTAGTGACGGACTTTAAAATTCTTAACCTCGGGATAGTGACTAGACAACACCTGAGCTGGCACTCCATTCTCCAAATTTCCACGCCTCACCAACTTAAGTACTTTAAGCTTCGAAAGATTTAATGTGTATCATTCCTTTTACATGGCGGGTTCTCAGTGGCAACAGAATTCGAAACAATGACTTAACATTGCCGACAATGATTTCGTGCTCAGACCATTGGGCTACTGCCACTACAAGATATCTATTTCTCTAACACAGAGGAGGGGGGGGGGCATTAAATCGATCGCGCGTTCGACGGGTGGACCGCCAAGACATTTCTTGGTGACCGCTTGAAGATTAGCAGTAATTATATGGATATTTCTTCTACTGACTGTAACTACGAGAATTAACTTTGGATGAAAATGTTTTATTTTTTTCTGTATTTTGAATTGTTTGACAATTAGTAATTCTGAAATTTACAGTCTGAAATTTCAATTCTTATTTTTTAGTTTTCAGCATCAATTTGCATTATTATAAAAATAATTGCTTTAAAATTTTGTTATTTTTTTAAAAAAATGTTTTAGTGTGTTAGTATTTTTGCACAGACTTTTTGGATTTATGTTTATAATATTTCTGATACACAGTATATTCATAAATTAACTTAAAATATGCATTTTTATTTTGTAAAATTGTTCAGAAAGATCAAGTTTTTCTTGATGAAATTGGTGATAAGGTTTTGATTTATAAGGTGTTGATCACTTAATAATACAGTAAAATCATTTAAATTGCTGCTACGCGAATAACTTCCATTTCACCCAGCTCAACAAGATTTCTGTTATTTTTATTTTCAAACTCCATTTCGTTGCTGAACTACTTTAACATTAACAACTGACAAACAAGCAGATCCAAGTAAATTAACAATGAAAATATCTAAGCGAATCCTACAGATTGATATGAGATATATTCAAATTCAAATATTTGAATCAGAACAGCAAAAAAGAAATTCAATTACCAAACACATCCAAATTTTTTATATGTATTATTTGAATTTTTAAAGATAGCTCTCTCACACACAGTTTTCAAGAGTTCAAACTGTTTTCGACCCACATGTCGCTTTTCTTGCCCTATTCAGCGTAGAAAAAGAAAAAATTTGTTTCAAATTCCAAATCCATCACCTTTCTTTCCACGGACTAATGTCATCCCTTAGACAATTTTTTTCTCTCTTTTCTCTGTTTTTACACCTGAATTGAGCCTCAGTGAAGTAACATCCTGTTTTCATGCAGTGAAATGAACCCAGACTTCCATTAAACTATAAAAGGATACCTACCATCTCAAGAATTCGCACACAATATCACTTAAGCCTGAAAATTTGGTGTCGGCGTCGCTTTAATGCGTCTCAGTCTCATTCTGGTTGTCACCTGTTGAATTCTCTTCAATATTTAACTTCTACACCCGACCCAGAGTGAAAAAATAGCGGCTAAATAATGGAGTGAGGACAAAGGTTCGGCTAACGGCAGAGTGGGCCTATTGGGACTCAGTGGGGTGGAATTTTATCTATTTTTTTGTGATGCTAAACATCTTCAATGAAGGATAGTGATGATATCCACTTCAAAGGATCTCAGGTTACCATGAGGGTGGTGCTGTCGGTACTATTTTTAAGATGTCGCCAAGGTTAGAGGAAGAAGCCTCTGGCGTTGCGCGTGTTCCGTTGAAAATAAATAGTGCTAGTTATTTCATATGCATTGAATACAATTAAAAGAATCTGTTGAATGGGCTTGTTTGGGGTTATTTTTTGTGAGTACTTAATTGCATTCGTGATAGTATCATTTCGTTTTATTCATGCTCTTGAATTTTAGGTTTATATTTCTGAATGCGGTAAAAAGATTTCTCTTGTGGATAATTCGAAGGCGTAGAACTTCGAAAAAATCGTGCCAAAAGAAAATTAATAACCTAATGCTGTTCCTTCCGTCCTTTTTTCTCGTACGTCGTAGAACGTCGTTTATCCGAACGTTTATTATCCGAAACGTCAAATATCCGAACCAAAGTCCGGATACGTTTTCGAACTGTGCAATGAATGCTCAACAGTTGTTTCGCGTGAGAAAAATAATTAACATTTGCGACATTCGACAAATAATTGCGACATTTTGCACCTAGTTTGCTTTTTCTTCAAGCACGTTTTCCACTTGTGATGATTTTCAATATTCGTATAGTGTCCGGTTTCATATACTGCATGGTTCGCATTCGGTTTTCCGAACAATCGCACATCCGAACAGTGTCCGCTCCCAATTGATTCGGATAAACGACGTTCTACTGTAATTTTAAGTAAGGATGTTATTGCACAGCAAATAAAAAGGAGATTTGAATTGTAAAAAAGATTATGAATCATTTCGGAAGAAAAAAAAAAGGCTTGTAATTTATTTCAATGCTTTTATCTGTACTTCATAATAATATTCTATTCCTTTTCCGTAAAAAGGTTTTATCAGCAATGAAATATTTGGTAGTAAATGGTGCAGCAAAAGTTAATTACCAAGTTTAAATCGTTTCTTCTTTTTTTTTTTTTTTTTGCATTGCACATGCCGAGGTTCACATACAATTCGCTTTGTTTGTTATTGTATTTTATATAGTATAAGCATCAAAATGGATCTTAATTTCCAGACACATTTCTCAATATCTGTCTGGCTAATTGTTTTCCTGTAAATAACTCAGAGAACAGTTTTTCGCTGATAGGAAAGTCTTATTGATTTCTGAAAGGCATTTAAGTAATTTATTTTCTTTCATAAACTTTTAGAAGTGCTCCAGATGAAACCATGGGTTTTTAAAACTTTTCTAATTACCGAATATACTAATTTTAAATTCAATACACTTGTACTAGTTCATATTTACATGTCGCCAAAATAGCGATAAATTTTCAAAATGGCATCGCTTGAATTAAAAAGTCCGCAAGGATACCCCCGCCGTTTCAAATCACTGCATATCCTTTGGCTTTTAACACTGAGGGGGCTCGAAAAGAATACACAGTTGGCAATTTCAGCAGATGCTTCACGAGATGGGTAATTCATGAGGAGTGTATGGAGAAGAAAAAATGATTTTTCAACCACCCCATTGATGTTCATTGTGCTGAGATGTTCACAATAATGAGAATCATGGTTACAATTGAACATTTTCACCAACGCTAAATAACCCTTTCCCAATAAATAAGTACCAGTTGACCCACTCAAAATTTGCAATATAAAGGGGAACTGTTTTTTGTTATTGAAATGAGACAGATGGTTTTGAACTGGTTTTTCCAGCTTTCTTTTAATAAGAAATAGTATTGTGTGAATTGTTGCTGCCTGCTATTTCTGAAGAGTATATGTATCTTAATGAAGTGTAGTTTTATTGATATGGAAGAACCAATCGTTTTTCTAATAAATTTAGTTTCATGTTTCATTTCTCAAGGACTATGTTGAAATTTTTATGAATTTTATCCATTTGCCCATGAAATTTTCTTTCTTTTTGTTTTGTTTTTTGTATGTATATTTCTCGAAATATTTTTTTCATTCCAACTTTGAGGTATTTGCAAAAAAATCTGTCAATGATGTAGAATAGGAGGGGAGGAGGGAGGCAATTGTTTTTGGCTCGAGGGGCCACACTGTGAAAACGGAAGATACCGGGGAGCTGCACCTTTTTCAAATGATTGCATTCATTAGTTAACTTTGCATCTCAAACAAGTAATATAAAATTTTTTTTAAACCAATTCCTACTTTGAATGGATGAATAGAATGTATTTTTTATGAACGATTGAACATTTGAACGATAATATATATTATATATATATATATATATATATATATATTATATATATATGTAGGGTATATATATATAACATATATATATATGTAGGGAGAGAGTGAACTAATATTAGGAATTGAAAAAAAGAGCATGATTGTTCTGCATTGTTGTAACAATGCACACTGGTTTGGCTAGTCTGGCTGCAAAAATCGGTTTTCGACGCCAACTTTTGTCATTGTTTTAACAGTTGCATTGTTACAACAATGGAGACGAATCTAAGTTGGCGTCGAAAACCGGTAATTAATGTAATTAATTAACCGGTAATTAATATTTGAAAAAACTGTATTAACATCAAGTGTCATCCACTACAAGGTTAAAAGAATTTATTTGAACTTGATTGAATGAATAGAAAGTATTTTATTAACGATTGAAAATTTGAACAAGATACATGTATATATATATATATAGAGAGAGAGAGAGAGCTAATAGTGTAGGAATTGAAAAAAGGTATAAACTTTATAATAAAAATCAATAAATATAAGTTAAGTAAAATAGTGTCGGTTTTATTCAATTTGATTATTGTTGTAATATCACATCTATAGCTGCACAAGGGCATTTAATTTTATAATCATTTTAATGAGACAAATGTATCCGCCCCCCACATATATATATCAACCTTTTTCTACAATTTTTTTTTGAAATCAGGAATGAAATTGCTTGATGAAATTCTCATCACAGCGTGCAAGTTAATGTCAACCAACTAGCATCTATATTTACTCTTGTTGATCTACATGTAAGAAAAGCTTTACTCAAAAAAATTATATGTTGACCTAAATATTCTGTCTTATTTGGTTCCTGTTTTGGCGGGTCGCAAAAAAACTCTTTTGGGGGCCGTTATTTGCCCGCCCCTGATGTAGAATAAGATAATGGCATATGGAATGAAATAAGTCATTGCATGAGGCATACTGCAGTTAAATTATTTTGAGCTGAAAATTTGTTATTCATAATCCTCATGACCATTTTCAGCCATGAATATCTGCATATCTTACTTTTCTCCAAAAATAATTCACATGAATATTTTGATATACATATTGATGTTTATTTCTTGGAAGGTAATGTTAGACATTGCTTGAAGGTTGCTGTGATCATGATCACCAAAGTACTTCCGATTCCTCTGCTTGCAGAGACGAAGTTCATCGAAAAAGAATGCAATTTGTCTCACCATTCGCTTAAAAATTCGATACTCGTATAATATTCATGGAATTCATCACTTTAACATTCAGTTCATTTCTGAAAAACAAAAACAGTGTGATTTCTCATTTCCCCAGCACAGAAATCGAACTTCAGTGTCATTTTGAAAGTCTGGAAGTTTTGATTTGAGAATTCGAATTTGTTTCGAGCAACTTTTCGGAATCTTTGATGTTTGCCCTTCCCTTATTTCGAATGATGTGTGTATTTTTAGCTCTCATCGGGGATTTGATGGAACATTTGGAAGGCAGAAAGTTTTAATGAATTCGGAAAACTGAATTTTCGGTCATATATTCGTTTTATTCTTCGAGTGTTCGGAATGAATAAATTTTGAGTTCCGTTGTTGTTTGCCGTTTTCTCCACTGATGCACTTCAATTGTGCGCACGAGTCATATTATTCTAATCGTAATTGCTTCTGAAATGCTGCGACTCGTTAACGAAATAACATCAAGTATTGAGAGAAGATTTTAACGATACTTAGATTCTCATTGTTAAAGTTAAGTGTTTCTCGCTGTGGTTCGAAACGAGAATATTTTGAATGTGCTGTGAAAGGGTGCTTTTAAAACGAATATTTTAAATTGAAGAAACTTCATTTTTTCCTTTTGTTACGGTGCCTGTTTGTTTGAAAAAAGCCATTTTTTTAAATATAAGATAGTTTTTTTTAAAAAAATTTGGAAGGTTTTTTTCCTTTCCTGTTTTGTTATTATTATTGACTTCAAAGGAAGTATGAAGGCAAAACTTTGTATTTATTCCCCCAACCCTTTTAATAGCTTAAATTCTGGAGTAAAATTTACTAAATATGCGGCTGAAATAAATTATTATGTTTCTATTATTATGTTTATATTGTTTCATGTATTAGTATGCTTTGATTCTAAGTATGTATACCGTAAAATCCGGCGTATAACGCACATTTGTATTTTAGAACTGCATTTTTTTTATTTTAAGGTATATTCACCATTTAACGCGTGCCCCCTTTTTAAAGAAGAAATCTGAAATGTTAGTATACAATGTTCTTATGTTTTGAAGTCATTTATTCGAGGTATTAGCCCAGACTTTTGAAAAAAAAAATATATATATATTTCTAAAACTACAACTCTTTTATTTCATATGACATGACATTTCTTTTAAATTAACATCATTTCGGTATATGTAGAATTTTTTTAATACTCTTCCTCATTTTTGAAACTATCGTTTTTATACGGCGTATAACGCGCACCTTTAGATTTCGATCGTATTTTTTGTGTTAAAAGTACGTGTTATACCCCGGATTTTATGGTGTTTGAAATTCAGTTTAGTTTGTTTACTCCTAAGTGCTTTAAAAGTTAACATGGCCGCGGTAGCCTAGTGGTCTAGGCCACGAACTCGTGTCTGGCGTATCGTGGTAGCCGTTGCACGTTAAATCTATCGAGGCTCAAACGTCCTTTCTTTGGTGTGGTGTGAAAGTTAGGAGAGGGGATGCTAAGTCATACACACACACAAGTGTCGTCCACGTTCGGAATTACGAGGTCCGTCGCCAATAGCCTTTGCGCATGCGGCCTTAATATAACTTTTACTCACTCTAAAGTTAATATTAAGATATGTACTGAATATGCTAGTAATGTAGCAAGTAAATAAATATATAAAACATGAATTTGAAAATTTATATCTTGTTATATTTATAATTTTGAAGTCACGTTGAAATAAAACTTTTCTCGTAATTTCTTTTTGTCATTATATAAAACTGGAATGTATTTTGTTTTTGTTTATATTGGTTTGAAATCGATTTTTTCTCCGTTTTGCATGCCAATTAATGAATGCAATTTTTTTTAAAAGCTATTATTTTTTTTTTATCAGATATTTTTCTCATTAGTAAAGTAAAACTTTACGCAAATTTGCCCTTATGATTCCTCTTTATTTTTCTCATTTTGTTTCACAAAAGAAAATATTCTTATTTTCGAATAAGATTTTTTAAAAAAAAAAGAAAAAAAGAATGAAGTATGTTTGTGCTTTTTCTCCCCCCCCCCCTTCTCTGGAACAAACAACAAAAATCGTCTGCTTCGACAGCGATGCCAGATTCTTCAACTCTCACGTACTTCTTCATGAGTGATGGACGATCGCGCGACCCAGCGGCGAATCAAGAGCTCTGGAAGGGGAGAGGGGTGAGATTGCAGCAAGCAAGCTGTGTGTCGTAGTGACACGTCAGGAAATGGGCTCTTTGGACTGCTTTGGGCGCCTCATTAGCATGATAGATGGTGGTCGGAAGAAGGGCCTGTTGCCCTAACTTTAGATCTTCCATGTGCACATTGTTAAGAATGCCATGTGTGCATTGGAACATGATCTTTTCTTGAGGACCCTAAAGCTGCTTTCTCTCTCTGTTACTATGTAGCAAATTTCCCGGTTT
>BMAO01034821.1:0-50524 GCA_019973975.1 Trichonephila clavata
AACTTAATTAAAAATATTTTTTAATAAAATTAGAATTGTTGTGTGTGTGTGTAACCATTAAAAAAAACCATGTAAAACAAATGGCTAATTAATATTTAACTCAAATAATCTTTTCTTACTAAGGTCACTGATTTTCTGCTTCCTAAGATTCCTTCAGAAATAAATTTTCTTCCAAATATATAGATATACAACAATCGTGTCATTTTATTACTTTACAATCCTTTTTAGAAAGATTTTCAGCTTTGACATTTATCGATTTTCATATTATTGTACTTTTCGTCGAGCATTAGGTAAGTCGAATCCCTTCGAGGCAAAAAGTCATAATTTTGAATTGCCAAATCGAAACTTTATAGCTTTTGTTCTTGTATTACATGGTTATTGATTTTCGTAGCATCATTTTATTCCTATGCTTTCTACACTCTCTATCTTTTGACACTCCAATTCCTAGTAACACAAAGTAGTAAAGATATCTTCTAACTCGATTCACTATCACACGTCTTCTATTATTACTTCTTTTACTTGATATCTTTCAATGATTTCTTTTGCTTAAGTCAGTGGTAGAAATTGAAATCAATGCTGTAAGTTTTAAGAATTTATGGGAAAAAATTAAGATTGAAGCTTTTTATGATGTCAGTTTTAGGTTGAATGTAGTTTATTGTCATAAAAAATATTTTTTTTTATTTAAAATGGCAGAAAATTCCTTTTTATGATTTGTTTTTAGATGGGAGGAAAATAAACGTTTATGTCTTAGTAAAGAATCCCAATGTTTATTTGCTATTCAACAACATTTTAGAATAAAATACTTTCTTAAATTATTTACAATATTATTATTAATTTGTGTGTATATATACAATTTAATTGTTTCTTGGTTGATGTACATAAAAGTTGAAATACGAAAACAGAAGAAATCTTACACGTAAGTATCAGGATAATTCTCGTACAAGATTTATGAAACTATGAGTTAAGTGAAAAACATATATACCCTTTTGTCATAATGTAAAATGTTGGACTACAAAAGGATTGTGTTGCGTGCAATCTAAGATTGCTTCAAATCTAAGATAATGGACGTTTATATACCACATTACTACCTATGTCGTCTTGACATTTTTTCTCGGACAAATCCCATGTTAGGTGAAGTCTTGAGGTTTGGAGTAGAAAAAAGTCTTGAATGGCTTTCTGAAAAATTAAAGATTTTTTTCTCTTAGAAAAACAAATTACGAAACATGTGACAATCAGAAGGCGCATTACGAAAACAACAAAATCTCTTTGTTTGGACGATTTATAACAATAACATAATTCCCCAAAAATTTACGTTGCATTTATTTACACAATCTTTATCAAAAATGGCTCCTTTTTTATTCAGAAAGAAAAGAAACGCCGTTGATATGCAGAACACTGATGCGAAACATAATAATCGAAAATTGTGGCGAAACTCAGAGCTTCTACTGTGCCTCAATTACTGCAGAGTGAGTATTGAAAAGTTAGTGCAAATCTGGCTCGATTAAATTTGAGTTGTTTTTCTTCATGACTTTGTGACGGATCGTCGTATTCGCGTCCTTCCTAAATATAATCCTCTTGGAAATCTTTGGTCTATCAATTTGAATTTATTCACAGCGGACCTTTTGAAGAAGAAAACCTGATTATTCAGATTAGGTCAGATATACATATATAACAGGATATATATAGTAGAAGGATAGATTGCTACTGATCAGGTATTATACTATTTTATAGCGCATTTCAGAGATTAGATAGATGAAATAATTAAAGCGACGATTGGGGTCATTAAAGTTTAATTATTGCCCAGATAGCTAAAATAGTATACTTGATCCTTACATAAGAGGATCGGTATATATATATATATATATATATATATATATATATATATATATATTTAAAGTCTTCTCATAATTTGTGCATCTCGTTATTATTCCTCAAATTGCTGAGATTGAGAACATCTTTTCTCGTTTAAATTATTTGAATTGTCTTGATAAATTGTGTGTTCAATAAATAGATTTACTCGTTGATATGACTAGGCATCCTTCCCTTCCTCCCACAGCTCTAGGCAGAACTGAGGGAACATCTCAGTCCGTACAGCTCAATAAGAGCTTCTTCTACAAAAAATGAACAATTCCCCGATATCGTATGATCTTAACTGTTTTTGTCTCTTTTCGTGGATTTCCAATAACACCTACAGCATGCGCCATGGTCAAATGATAAACCTGACTTATACTATGGTATGATACGAGTGTAGCATTGTAGTATTGCTGTTGTTAAACTCATGTAACAAAATAAAAATTATCATTGACCATGTAGCATTATCCCAAACATTTTTGCAAGCACTGCACTATCAGAAGTATTTTTGTTTCATACGTTAGGTATTTAATGTTTCATTGACTAACAATTCAACATCATGTGGGACAACAGCCAACTGAAAATTTTTATCTCTAAAAAAAATGGGTAAATACAGTATACATATCTGGCAATTATCCTACAATATGCTATGATAGGAATAAAATAACTGAATAGTTTGGTTTCATTAAAAAACGACACGTTCTTGTATATATATACCTACCAGGTGGGTTATAATTAAACTTTCTCTATAGACGACATCCTTCCACACAAACGGGTGAACGGAATGCAACGAAATTTTGAATATGGGCTATGCACGAGATGAGCTCATGGAATTTCAAAAAAACTTATTTAGCTCCAAAATGTCCCCCAGAGGGCGCCTTTTAGGAAAAAGCATGGAATTTAAAACAATAAATGACCAAAACGTAATACAGAAACAATATTAGCATTCCAGAACAAGAACGATAAGTAATAAAATGAAAAAATTCCAAAAGCTGTCAGTAACCTCTTCCCTGATATATATATTTAATAAAAATTTTAAATTATTTGTAGAAGGCACTTTTAATTTTATGCGTATATGTATAACTTCACTACTGGGAACTAAATTAAATTAGGTTCCGTTAAAAATTAATTTTGAAATAATCTAATTCTGTTCAAATTATGTATTATAAGAAAATGGATGATAAAGTCAATACTATTGAGTGCAAATATTAAAGGATACACTGCAGGATTCAAATGAAACCGGAATACACATCAGACGCAAGAGAATAGAACATAATAAACAGATAAAGACCCCGAGATAAAAATAGGAGCAAGGTTATTTAGGTAACAGAAGAAGAGTTGGAGGTCTATCTGAGAACATTTTAACAGGGAAAACTAATGGAAGAAACAGCTTCAAAGGGAAATGAAAGGGCGATCACCTTTAGAATGTTTGATGATCGCAAAAGTTATAAATGGAGTAGCTTGAAGCGAGGAAATGTTGAGACGATTGTATGATTCTTGTTTACGTATCATTTACGTGAATAAATATATCTGTCATCGACTATATCAATGAACGTTAATAGTTGTTTCATCGGATTTTCATTATTCGCTGTTATTTTTTACTTTCTTCAAACAAAATAAATAATTAATAATTGAATAATACTTTTATCATGTAAAAAATGGACAGATTTATAAAAAAAAAGATATGTATAATTATTATTTGAATAAAAATACTATTTTACTTCTGAGGAATAGTATTGATTTTCATATCGGGAAGAAGAAAGTTATAACTCTTGACATGGAATCTGCATACAGATAAACCATATTTTACTTAAAAAGTAAAATCACGTATAACAAAAGGTACAAGAAAAGAGTAATTTTCCTTTGTAGAATACGGATATATAGGGGGAAACAAAAGTCTTTCCCTGATTGTAAAAATTTATAACAAAATAGTCATTTAATATTATAAAGTACACTACTGGCCATCGAAATTGCTACACCAAGAAGACGACATGCTAAAGACGGGAAATTTAAAGGGCAGGAAGAAAGTGATGTGACATGCAAATGATTATCTTTTCAGCGCAGTCAGACAAAGCAAGCACCTGTAGGGACACCTAAAATGTGTTTAAATGACGAAATTGTTCAGCCGGTTCCTCATAAACAAATTGCGTTTGAAAGTTGTTGCTTGGTGAAAAGTTACCTCGTGAAAGAAGCAGAAATGCGTATCAGCCCGTTTCTGACTTTGATGAAGATCAAATTGTAGCGTACCGGGATTGTGGTGTACCGTATCGCATTTTTCCTGCTCGCGTTAGTCGAGATACAATGACTGTTAGCAGAATATGGAATCGATTGGTTCAGGACAGTAATAATGAAAGCCAGACTGGATTCCAACGGCCCCCTATCCCTAGCAGCAGATAAGAGAGATCCAATCTCTAATTGACTCAATGCCCATACGTAAAAGTGCTGATATTACTACCAGACGTGGTTGTTCTGGGTAATAGTTTCTCAATATCTTTGCACCCAAATTTCTTGAAAATTAAATCACTTGTTATTTCCAGTATAACATATCTGACAAATAAATATCATTTTGTGCATGTGTTTGTTATCTGCATTTCTTCCTGTTGTAGCAAATTTATTGTCCAGTAGTGTAAATTTAGGACCAATGAACTGAGCACCATCAGTTTTATTAGTTGTTTTTGTGCAGTGGTTTACTCGAGTGCTTCTGCATGAGTAACGTGACCAGAGATCCCGTTTTGAACGGGACTGTCCCTTTTTATAATTACAAGTCCCTATGTCACCTAAATGAACTCTGGGATGCAAAATTGTACCTTTTTCGGAAACCGCGCGAACCTTTTTGGTAAGCTGCATTGAAACTTGAAGGTCAGATTGTATCGACAGTTGAAGCTGCAAAAGAAATCAACCAACTAAAAAACAATTTGACTCAGACTAGTCAGTCTCTTCCATTTACGGTCCGTCAATTAATGGTGAAATCAAAAGATGAAAGTTTGTGAAAAGGACGGCTACAGAATTTTATAAATTAAGCCGTAAATATCTGGAGCAGTGAACTTGCTTTCTTACTAAAGTAATCTTATTGGGCAGATTAAAAAAAGTTCCCCACATGGGAAGACGTTCAAAAATTTCTGGATGTATTAATTGAAAATGATTGATGGTAATAAAGATATGTATATACTGTAATATAAAGATACAGAAGTTTTTGACGAATTTTCATTAATTTCTAACTACATTACATCTCAAAAAGTAACCGAATAAAAATGATCTATATGTTTCCACGGAGACTCGGTGGATGGAAGTATTCAAACACTTTCACGCCAACAATTTTCAGCATGAAAACTTTTCTATTTCATTTGAATATATTTTATGTTTGCCTGCAACAAATGCTAGAGTAGAAAGAGTATTTTTTATGATGAACAAATTGTGGACATCTGAGAAAACCCAGTTACTAATTTCAGTTCTAAAGGTGATGTTGATAATTTAGGTGAATATAAAAAAGAAAACGTTTCAAGAGTTTCATTCTTACTTAAAATCTTCATCAGCTATAGTAAAGCAAATTTAGTTCCTCTGATATATATATATATATATATATATATATATATATATATATATATATATATATATATATTGGTAGCTCCTTCAGGTATTAGTAGTTTTGATTTGATATACTGTCTCAGTTCCATACTTTGGAATATTATTGTTCCAATTGATTTGTGAATTTTGAGTTCAGTTATTTGCTTTGAGATATTTTGTGTTGAGATATATTGTTTTAGGGAAAGGTTATAAAATGAATCACAGATTCGGTGGTTCAAATTACATGATAGGTAATACTGTTGGTAATAGGGTGAACTCCTACAAGACTAGAACTTTCTGGAATTCAGATTTCATAAGGCATAAATATTTTTCAAATTATAAATATGAGAACAATATCTCTAAGATTAAACATAATCACAATTATATTCCTTCTCCTTTAAACCTACATGAACAAATTAACTTCCACAATTATAATTATAACTATGATACTATACAAGATCAATACATAAATTATTTTCGTTATAATAAGTGCAATAATAGTAGATGTAAAACTTGTCCAATGTTAAACATGGAACAATATGATAATACTTCTAATTTTTTCTTACGTAAGACCTTCAATTGCCTCTATATGTTAAATTGTAAAATTTGTAATTTTAAATATATTGGCCAAACTAGCAATAATATCAATATTCGTTTAAACCTGCATAGATCAAATACCAAAAATTACAAATATAATAACAATAATAATTCTAAAATTGAAATCAAGCACTTTCATCTACATGGCTTTGAAAATGTTGAAATTTCTATTCTTAAAATAGTCCCACAAGCTAAAAATAGACTGTGGTGGGAGAACCACTTCATTAAAATATTTTAACACTATATATCCTTATGGTCTGAATACCATACACTTTGGTAAAAATGTGTTACTGAGCATTCAACAACATAATAACAAGGAATATTTTTATAATAGTGATAATGTAATAAAAGTTAAACGAATAAAAAGAGGCAAAAGGAAGAAAAGAAATAGTAAACTACCAGTTGAGATTGCTCCTAAAATTAATGATTTATGTATTAACTTTGAAAAGTCTTTTAACATTAAACATATTAAATATTTCCTGTTTGGTTTGAACAAAAAAGAAATCAAGTATACTAAAGTTATCCTCGATAAGCATAATTTTCAAGATTGCCATGCCTTACATATTATTAAAGATATTATTAATTTTCTCATTCATAAATTCAATATAAGAGATAAAGATTTGGTAAATAGTACTACTGAGTATTGTACAATTTTATTCATGAATAAATCCTATAATAACATTAATTTTTCAAAAACATTTAATAAATATGTGCACATTGCTTACCTATCAATAATGTTTGCATTAAAAAGGCTTTTAAGTATAATAAAAAAAATTGGTAGCTCAATTTTTAACTACAATAA
Source organism: Trichonephila clavata (assembly GCA_019973975.1). Lineage (NCBI taxonomy): Eukaryota > Metazoa > Arthropoda > Arachnida > Araneae > Nephilidae > Trichonephila > Trichonephila clavata. The sequence goes on from BMAO01034821.1 coordinate 6,815, forward strand.
GATTAATGATTTGCAAAATAATACCTTTCTTTGTAATTGTAAGGATTATCCTGAATTTATAAACGAGCATCACAAACATGTTGTAACTGGCAATTTAAATATTGTTGAAGATAATACTCTTAGGGAAATTATGTCAAAAGGTACTAGTTATAGATTAATGATCTCCAATAATAATAATGCCATAAAAAAACAAATCTCTAAAGATATTTGTAACTTCATTACTAAATTAGCAATTAAATACACTTTTCCTATTGAAGCTTTTAATGAATTTAAATGCAATGTTTTAAAAGAGTTACTGAAAAATAACTATAAAACTGATTGTGGATTAATTTACAAAAATCTTAAGCATCATATTGTAGAACTACAAAAGAATTTCATTATTGTTTATGTTGATAAAGTTCCGGGTAATTATGCAATTATTTGCAAATGGTTGTATGCTGATATGCTTAATAGACATTTTCATAATAATAATGCTTTTAAAAAATCTAATTCTAGCAATAGAGAAATTTTTAATCGAATTTCTGCTTTTTATAAAAAATTAGATTTACGCATTTCGGATATTAAATTCCCTCATATTTTCTTAACTCCAAAATTTCATAAAAATCCTATTAAATTTAGAACTATAACAAACGGCTTTAAAACTTATATTACACTTCCGGGTAGAAAGCTACAAAAGGTTATTCAATCCACATTCGACAGTATTGATAATTCGATTATAGTTAAGAATAGCTTGGATATCATTAAGTACATGCAAGATAAAAAAATTACTTCTATTCACACCTATGACTTTGAAGATTTATTTAATTCCATAGATATTGGGGATATGGTTAAAATTCTCAAAATAGCCTATAACAAATATTCTTTGAATAAAATAATTAAGTATGATAAATATCTTTCAATTATTCATCTAGTACTATATGAAAATTATATTTTTCACAATAACTCTTATTATCAGCAAATTAAAGGTCTTCCACAAGGAGGACCTGCGAGTAACTGTTTAGCCAATATTTATCTGCACTTTTATGAATATGATAACATTAGTATAGATTCTTGTTACTTTTTTAGATACATAGATGACTTAATCATCTTTAGTAATATAGTAAATTTTGTTCCTAGTTTTAAATATTATCCCCTATATTTGAAATTATTAAAAACCAATTATAATAATGACTCTGCAAACTTTTTAGACCTACAATTAATTGTTAAGAATAATATACTAATTAGTAATATTTTTGATAAAAGAGACTCTTTTGATTTTAAAATTATTAAAATGCCTTTTTGGGAAAGTAACCTACATCTCTATCTATTTTTTAGAAATATCATCTTAAATTTTATAAAAAGAAATAACGATTTAGTCACAGATAATGATGTTAAGCAAAATAATTTTAAGCTATTCCGCAATAATTGCTTGGAATACAACTATCCAAGTAACTTCATTTTTAAATATATGTCTAAATTATCTCTCTAATTCTCCTTTTCAAAGTTTTAAGTATTATTCTTTGTTTTTTTCTCCTTCTGTTTTTTATTATTTTCAATTTGTTTTAGTTTGCTTTGTTTAATTACAAAAAAACTATCCAGGTGGCGCCACTAATTTTTGCATCTGGTTTTATCAACTTAACACGTCATTTTTAACGATCATTTAGCGTATTGTTCTCGTACGTACAGTTTTTCCCGCTCTCCAGTTATTTGCATTTTTTCATGTAAGTTTTTGCTTCATTATTCCTTTTCAAAATTATTTTTATTTGTATTTTGTTAGGATTCATTTCCTTTCAAATTTTCTATTATTTTTATTTTATTTTTCTTTTGGTTGCAAATTACACATGGTTGGTTTTAGGCCTAACTTTTCAATATTGGTATGTTTTCCTGTTATGTATAAAATTTCTGCTGAACAGGGGAAGGTAGGATCCATAAAATATATTTAACCCTAATTTTGCTGGTCCTAATTCAGCAACAGCTTTAGAAATCATAACAGATCTTCATTTTTGTCTATTGACTCTTTTGGCTTCTTACATTTTAAAGTTCTAATTCTGTTCCATGTTATACATACGCTTAGTTAATTCTTCTATAATAGACTCTTCCATTATTTTTAAAGTGTGTTTCTTTAAATCTGGTTTGAATCTTCTAGCTTTGTTAGTGATATTATTTTGTATTATCAATTTTATTATGCCATGTATTTCTTTCATTTTATGTTACTATATATATATATATATATATATATATAGATATAACTAAACATTTTGGGTATATTTTTAATTCGTAACTTTTAAGCTAACTAACCTTTTCTGAATAAATAACTTTAAAAAAGTGTTCTTCTCATTGTATGCCTGTTAATTGACCTAAACAAAACAATATCCCGTTAGGAGTCAAAGAATAAATGGACACGTCATGCATAAGTGACTAGAGGGGATATTTGTAAGAAAAGTATAATTTTTTTCCCTTTCTTTTTTGCCGAAATGATGTCGATTCAAGATGTGTGCTTTGGTTTCACTTACGAATTAACCCACTAATGTTCAACGTAAATTTCGACGTTGTTGTGGAGGCAGACCTCCTGTTGTAAAATCAATAGACATATGGCAGGAAATGTTTAAAGGAATAAGCAGAGTTAAGGAACTTCCTAGAAGTATCTGAACGAGAGTGAGTGAAAAAAAATGTTGAACTTAACAGAAAATGAAATACCACTTAGACATACTCCGAATTACTAAGGGAAAACACGTTGTATATTAAATGAGATAAATGATCCTATTTAAAAAAAATCATAATAATATTTAAAATTAATCGAAAAAAAACATATGCCTAATTATAATAGTATAAGCAAAATAACTATTTATAATAAGGGCAAGACTTTCAGCTCACCCTACATATACAGGGTAGTTCTGAATTGATGGTGCAAACTTTAAGGGTAGATACAGGTCATTGTAACAATTATTTATTGTATAGGAATGTATGGGCGCAAGTATGACACGGTGAGGCGTAAACACGGGAAATAAAAGAAAAAAGAAATAGTGTTATCGAGTGGTTGCATTGCCGGTAGTTGGCAGTAGATATCTAGCCAGTTCCAGACTCTTGGTAGAATTTTTAGAGTATGTGGGCAATCGGGTTGGAGAGATTCTTATACATTTCTTTGGATAGTCCTCGTCAGCCTCTATCTCTTAGTTTCGCGGGTCTGCCAGGTCGAAGCACATTTTAACGATAGCCACTTTTCTTTCATATTTTAATCACAAAAGCCGCTGTTGATTTTGGAATGTTTAACTCACTAGATATCTACGTTGAGGATCGGTCATTTTTTCCCCTATGAAATCCGACAGTTACGCCCTTCTTAAAGTCAGACAGATTTGAATTTCATGGTATCCTGCATCATACTAATGCAAATGTAGTTTACTACAGGATATTTAAGTACATAAGGCAGGACGTACAGGATCACATATATCCTCATTTGCACCTGGTGTCAAAATACTTATTGGTAGATAGTGTATATTCATGCCTTAAAAAACTTAGCAATTATTATAACATTTTATGTGCTTCCATGATATTAAATAATTAAATTTGTTACTTAAGCTTAACTCTAAATCGAAAATTAATGAAATAATGATCTATACATTTCCGATTAATAAAATAAATGTATCTGTTCTATTATAAAACAGAAGTGATCGATTTGGAATTCGTAGTCATAGTTGTAAAGATTTGAATATTGAATAAAGAAAGATTGTTAAAAATATTAGCAAGAGTGTTTAAATAACATTAATTAAACAACTGACTTAAAATTCAAATGTTTAAATGTGATATTTATATTCATGATATTTATTTCACTATTATTTCGCAAATGCACCAGTATCATTAATTACAATCAATAAATTGCTAAAAAGTACAATAACATATTATGCAGAAACATTTCTGCACCATTTATGGTATATACTAAGCACAGATTTGTAAATTAATAATTACTTAAAATTTCATATAAATTATTAAATAATTAATAATTAAGATGTATAGCAAGTTATTAAATTATCTGGATGTATTATCCAGATAATCTAAGACCTCATTTCACGAGCCAAGTTTCACATAATAATATACTTTAAATAGAAAATGATTTAAATCTTTCATACAGATTTAATATCCTGACTTCTCGATTTAATTTGCTTTTAATCTTTGTTGTTAATGTTTGTTTATATACAGAATTACAAAGAAAGAAACTCTCTCTGAATCATGTAAATCGTAATCTAATGAGAGATTTGTTGTACTGTATATGTAACAAAATTACAATAGCCCAAAATATATACAGAGTGTCTCGAAAATGGCTCTCAATTTGTGTGCAGTCAGATTCCTTGTGTTGAGAGTACATACAAATGCTCAATGAACTGTTTGACGGATCTATACGCGTCCTTACACTAACCATCTAGGGAAATCTTTGGGGCTATTATAAATTACAACCTTCTCCTAAGAAGAAGACGTGATATGCAAATTAAGTTTATTATATATAGTTCAGGTTCGATTACTAGAAGGTTAGAAAGTGAAGAAGGATGGATAGTAGAAAGTTAGAAGGTTAGTTAACTAAAGGTGACAAGTGAGATACAAGGTGAATAATACCGTAAAAGGTTAGAAAGTCCGTGTGAGAGATTAAAGACAGGAAGTTGATATTGATAAAGAAATTGAAGTTTTAAGCCTTAATCGATTAGAAGATACCTACATTTCAGGTATTTGTTACTTTCATATTACGTTAGATATTTAAAGTATTAAAGAGGTTAAGTGGCAATTAGTTACCTTTCTACCGTTAAAGCAATATTGAGGTAGAAGAAGAGGTAGAATTCTGCAAAAACGCAACTCTCGTCCCCTCCCTCTGATGACTGATTGGAAACATCCTAATTATTGTGTTTCATTGATTGTTTCTGAGTTAATTTAAGCGTTGAATAAAAAATTTGAAATTATCATGTCGGATCATCCTTTGCTTTCTCCCACACCTTTAGCTGGGTCACAAGGTAGACAGGGAGGAGTATTACAACTGTACTGGCACGATCAATATTTTACGATAAAAATATTAATAACAAAACAAGCAGCTGCAAGAAAAAACACCGTACTAGACTTATCATATAAGTATTATTTTCACATATTTATAAAGGAAGGGACTCAAAGTGTCCACCATAAATATGCATGCAGGCTTGCGTGCACCTTGAAATTAATAAGGGTACACGTCACAGTAACATGGTACCCCCCGAAGTACAAGTAACATGCAGATAAGCAACTAAGTTCGTTAGTGTAGTCTCACTGTGTCTCTATACACCAATTCCTTGAAATGGTCCCACGGGAAACAAAACTGGGATATCTGGTAATCATGGCAGCATTAGAACTGGATCAACATGTCCAATGAAACAGCTGAAGTATATATTCAGAAAATCACGTACAGGGATATTAGAAAAATGGGCCAGAAACCATCATGACCAATCATGTATTCTCATTTGCCATATTTTTCTCGTAAACTGTGAATTATACAAGTACAGTTCTTCGCGCATTTTTTATGTGTTTCCTAGGAGGATAATAAATTTTATTAATATAAATTTCGATTTCAATATTTTACCACTTTTCAAATATTTTATACTATTTTAGACATAAAGTAAATTTTAAATTTCTTTGTGAAGCTTTTTCTGAAATATTTCCCATTTTGTGCAGATATTTCTTTATTGAAATAAGGTTTCTTTATCAATTAATTTATAATTATAATTGCTTGAAAATATTCTCTCATGGTCATTATATTCCTTCCTTTTGTCGTTATCTTATGACATTATGATTCTTAAAATTGCTTTATGTTTGATAATATTTTGCTTTCTTAACATTATTTCTAAGATATGAGCCTTATTAAATGAATGAAAACTCTTTAAGCCTGGTATTATTTCTGTTACGTAAAAATGTAGAGAATTTTAATGCACTTTACTAATTTTCTCTTGCTCTTAATTTTCTCTTCATTTCTCGGTATTTTTTTTTATTCTTATAAGATGCTACAATAAGTAAAAAGAATAGCATTCTATCTTTCGAGTTTTCTTATCTATTCAGAAATTACATTACTTAAAAAATTTTGACGAAAAAGACTGAATGAATTGTAAGCTTGACGCAATTTATGCTCATTTACTGCAGCTATTATATTCAATAATTTAAATTCAGAAACATCGTACTTGTTAAATTATTTCTGTAAATTATGCATGTAAATTGCAATATTTCGTACAGTATTGAAAATACAGTGAAGTACGTTTGCACTTGAAAATGCTTAAGACGAAATATCGGTTAATACGAAATAATAAACAAGTCCAGATCAACTATTATGTATTTTCTTACATTTTTTTCTCTTACACGAAATGACAATCACTCAACACGAAAGGATTACCCTTCTGAGAATGATCAAAATAAGGAAGTTACCAGAGATTTGATACGGGTATGAAATGAAAGATAGATGATTTTGTATTATTTGTCTGCATCATTAGAAGAATTCGTTATAATATATGGTAATTATGTGCATACAGCAACAATTATGACCGACAAAATTATTTTCGTGTTTGTTCAAAGCTCAAAAATATCATTGTTACAGATTACGAACAGCGAATATGAAATGAATAATACAGCTCCTGTTCCCAAGTCATCCGAAATAAGGAAATCCATAAAACAAGTAAGTGCAAATTATTTAGACACACATTCCAATTGTGAAATGAATACTAAAATGGAAGGCATCTAATAATTTAATGCTAAAAAAGACAATGCAACAAAAAAAGGCAATTTATTTTCCAAAAACTTAATAAACGTTTTGTTTTTCCAAAAAAATTCAAACTTTTGTATTAAATTTCATTAATTCCTTGTAAATGTTTTTATTTCAATGATTTTTATTAAATGCATGCATATATACATATCTATGTAAATAAAATGTACTCTAATAGTGTTAGCAGAAGTTAATCAAAAATCAAACTGTAAATTAGCTCTAAATTTCTTATACTTGACTTTCCTCTTCATATAACATAAAACCTTCATTAGTAAGAAAAATTGAGAATAATATTAAAAACAAAGAATTATTTTTGTTTATTAAGTAAATATAATAGTAATCGTAAAAAAATGTGTGCATTAATATTTCGGGAAATTCTACTTTAAACAGAAAGTCTCAGACAATTTAAAATGATTTTTTTAAGTTTCATGATATATTAATGAATAATTATGAAAGAATTTAAAAGTTACACATTTCTTAATCGTGTCTAATCTTCTAACAAATCTATAAACTTGGCATCATTGTATTAAAATTTAGCATTTTTCATATTTTTATTAAATTTGTGGCAAACACACTTAAAATTTCATGATTTAAAAAAAATTCTTATTGCATGTTTTTGTTGAATTAATGTGGTTTGTGAATTATTTTAATTTATTATTTCTTAAGATACTAAATTTTTTGTTGTACTGTTATTTCTTTAGTCTTATTTCCATATTTTGTTACAAAAACTTCTACTTCCACTTGGTATACACCAGATGACCCACAAGTTCGTTAATATTCGAAAATTTAATAATTCACAGAATAGTGTCAGTAGTGTGGTAAAGATTGGCACATATGGTCCTTTTATAACAGAAAGTAATAATTAGCATAACAATTGATTTTAGCTATAAACGATGCTTTTTACAACAAATGTTCAACACGCGTGTTGTTATTCTTCACCAACACTGGTAATCGAGGAATAATGTTGAACACAGCCCTGTACAGCATATCTGAAAGCATGGCGAGAAATTGCCGTCGTATGTTGTCTCTTAAAGCCTCTTTTGATGGGCGATCGCAACAGACTTGTGACTTTAGGAACCCACGCAAACAATAATCATACAGATTGAGGTATGGGATCTGACAGGCCAAAAATGACGGAAGGGGTTGCTCATTGCCACGTAAACTTCCCTGAATGATGTGCGTTAGAGATATTTAGCTTTCTTCTTTTGGTGATAGAATCGTAACGCTGCAGTAATACATTTTCTATTCTAATAGTACAGCTCTACTAACAATGCTTCTTCTAGTAAAGTCAACATGCTGCAATTGCTTGTGCATCAGTTTCCTCTTTGACTATAGCTTATTCATTTTATACACGATTTACTTGCGGCGTCACTGACGTTTTGCTGTTTATCTCTGTTGACAATTTTTGTACTTTTTTGTTTCAATAAAACACCCATGTTATTTCAAGCATGTGTTTTTTCTTCCGAAAGTATTCCTCGTTTCATGCTAATAATTTCTTAATTCTTTTTGAAAAAATACGCTCATCATTGGAGTCTAAGTTTCTTAAGATGTGTAAATTTTTTTAATTAGATGACTTCTTACGAATTATCAACTATCTTTCGATCTTCTAAATTATCTGGGTTTAAAGACTGAAGTTCTTCAATGTTTGCTCTTGATTATGCATTTCTATGAGTTAGTTCATCAGCTCTTGATTGTAGGAATCCAGCAGTTTTTGAACTTCATCACAATCCACATCTAAATTTATTTGCCCGGAACGATTGACATCTTCTCCAATTCCATTGCAAATTTCCAATTTTTTTCTTCCTCAAACAAAAGAAGAATCGACGAAATTTTAAGACCGCGTGACTCCAGATTCGTTTAAGTCAAGGAAGTCAGGGTAGTGTAAGTCGAAGTATTATTGTAATTTGAATTTTCAAGATTTAAACATGTACACATCATAGAATAATCTTAGAATAAAACGTTTAGTTTAAAAATTGGGGGAGGGGAATTACTTTATGTTTTAAAACCAGTTAAAAGGCCTATCAAACTATATTGTTTATTTTAAAATGTCGACTAACACATTTTGTGTATATATATACAAGGGGTGATCAAATGAAAAGGTACGAAACGACACGATGGGTACAAATATAGACTTTATTCAAAATATACACCATAGGCCTGAGCACAACGATCCCACTGATGAACAAGCCGCAAGATTCCTTGTTCCCAGAATTCCTGTGGCTGTGACGAGACCCAGTCCTTTATAATGTCCTTGAGTACGTCGTCCGAGTTGAAGCGCTTTCCTTTCAGGTGTTTCTTCAGTGGACCAAACACATGGAAATCGCAGGGTGACATGTCCGGCCTGTAGGACGAATGGTCCAACGTCTCCCATTGGAACTTGTCCAGTTCCAATGGGAGACTCTGGAGACGTGTGGACGCGCGTTATCATGGAGCAGAACCACACCCTCCGTGAGCAGCCCCGGTCTTTTGTTCTTGATGGACCTGCGTAGGCGTCGGAGTGTCTCACAGTACACATCGGAGTTAATGCTTTTTCTGTGCTCGAGTAATTCTGTGCTCGCTTCATTTGGACACCGCTTTTTATAAAGCCTTTGCTCTCTCCTGCGCATGCGGGCACCCGCGCATGATCCGATCCCAGTCAGAGTCTCCAATGGCATCCCGAGATGTCTCGCTACATTCTCCCTTGGCGGAATATGCAAATATTTAACTGTTTCATTTTTATGTCGTTTCGTACCTTTTCATTTGATCACCCCTTGTATATATATATAATATATATATACACAAAATGTATATATATATATATATGTATATATATATATATTATATATATATATATATATATATATATATATATATACAAAACAACATATTTTATTTATTAAAAACCTGTTAATGAAACAATGTATATTTTTAGCTGTTAAGCTAAGCATATTTTTTAAAGTTAAAACTGTGGTTTTCTTAAAATTCGAAATGTAAATTCTCAATCCATGACAAGAAGAAATCATTATATTTCTTTTTCATAGTAATTTCTTTAAAAAGCCATAAACTAACTTTGATTTGTGTAGCCTCAAATAATAGCTATTTAAAATATTTATGAAAATCCATATAAACCTTACAAAAAACCCCTTTTTACTCCCAAAAGTAAAAGTTTATGTGCAAATCAATGCATTTTTGGATATATTGCAAATTTTTGAATTTCTCAATTTTTAGAATTCAAATTCTTATTTGAAGCAATAATGTGTGTGTATCATTCCATTTTAAATTTATACTATTCAAAATTAGTTGCTTGAAATTTAATTGTGCTAGTTGAAATTATACATATTTTTTAAACACTAAGAAAACACTTCTTGTAACTTAAAAATATTTCTTATAACAGAATGAAAATTAATTAAAATATAATTTTGTAAATTTCAAGAAAAATACAAACTATTTCTTGGTAAAAATGATACCTAAAAACGATTCAAACATTATTTCTTCATTAGAAAGGATTTGAAAAACCGTCTTATAGTTAAAAAAATGTTTTTTCTCAATCATAGAAATTGTTAACTTAAAGAAAGTCTTTTAAACTTGCCCAGGTACTTTCTTAACGAAATTCGCCGCAATAAAATAATTCAAGCAAAAGCGAAAGTAAGTTCTTTTGCTTGCTTGATGTTATTTGAAAAAGTTCAAAAAAATGTTTCAGTAAAGACATTTTTCTAAATGATTTTAGAGACAAAAATCTATTAAAATTGAAAATAAGATCAATATATATGAACTTTTGATGTGTTATTTAAAATATTACAGAAAATAAATAGTAATTTAAAAAAAAATGAATAGTAAGTGAAAAGTACAGTGAATTTAATAACGTTTTTAATTTAACTCAGTTAATTTAGTTTTGAAATGCAATATATAAATGCTCGAATTTTTTCCCCCATTGACTAAATATAATAACGGAGTTCAATTGATTGCAATTTTTATTATAATGTTTAAAGTACATAATATCCTTAGATTATAAGGAAAATATCACAAATATTTTTTTGTGTTGCTTCTTGTTAAAGGATAATGCCATAAAACATATATACACCAATATAAGTTTATTAAAGTACATTTTATTTACATAGATATGTATATTTGCATTTATTTAATAAAATTCAATGAAACAAAATTTTCACATGAACTTCATGAAATTTAATACAAAATTTTCAAGTTTTTTTAAAAAAACAAAACACTTGTTGAGTGTTTTAAAAATAATCTGGTATTTTTCTTTCCATTGTCTCTTTTAGCTTCAAATTGCAAGCAAATTATGCGGTGTCGTCCATTTTGTTATTCTTTTCACCCCTGGAATGTACATCTAAATAACAGCGCATACTCTGCATGATGCTACTCATTTCTCGTTGAACAGGAAACAGGAGCTGAATTACTCATTTCATTTTCATCGTTGGAATCTGCATAAATGATATTTTTTTAGCTTTGAATTAACTCCAAATGTCTTTGTCTGCCTTAATTGGTATACATGCATTATTATCATCTACAGCTTCTTCTTCCGAAGATACAGTAGAAAAGTCCAATACTGCGGAAACTTTCTCAATCATTTCGTTAAGAATGATTAATCATTCATTAATCATTCGTCTCCGTTTTAATTCCCTCCTCCTACAGAAAAAAAAAATCTTTTCGTGTTAAGCGATTTTCATTTCGTATTAAGAGAAATAAAATGCATGAAAATATGTAGTATTTTATCGGGATTGTTATTTCTTTTTAGAGTTTTCGCGTTAAGCGTATTTTACTGTGTTTTGCATAAAGGAATTTAATATCAGGAACAAGGTACATCCGTGTATTTTCAGAAACATTCGACGAACATATTTTCGTTGAGCTTTCTCATTTTTAGGCTAGAGTCCTTGTGATTTCCTTCGCACTGCAATCATTAACCTTAATTTCTTTTATATTCATTTGGGTTGCTATGGTAACATTACGTGCAATTAGAGCAGGTGTTACAGAACTGTAAATTGCTTATTTAATTTCTTAGAAACATTTAAACATCTTTCAACAGTAGGAAGAACATATAAGGGTTGATTTGTCTTAGAAATATTTGATTACAAATTTTATTAAATGTAACTAATTATCTAGAGCACTTTTATTTGGCTAGAATAAATAAAATTGATCAAACAAAACATTTTAAATTGTGAAAATGTAATTGGACACATCGATAACTTTCACTTTTTGGTAGCTTACTATGGCTATATACCCTTCGTCTGTGCTCGTTGGGTGGGGGCTGCTATATATAAAAAGGAACTAAGCAGTTGACTTGGATTTTATAATTAATCAAAATTATTAATATATAAGTATGAAATATGTTCTATGAAATTATTTTAATACATCTATTAATGATGGAATTTATTATTTTTTTCGTGCTATTATGGTCTACGTTGATTTAATAATTTATGTAACTGTACTTTTTCTCATTGTTTATTTTATAAACTGATATTTAATCGTTTGATATTATAAGTATTGTTGCTAAAGTTGAAATATATATAGTATTTTGTAAAGAATCTCGATGTAGGGGTTGTTCTGTGGAATATTAGAAATAAGATTTTTTTAATATATGTTTTAACACACAACACACATTATAGAAATAAGTGCTGGTTTTATTGATTGATTTAATTAGATTTCACAAGGCTACAAAGATTTTTTCAATGCTCTTACGTGTAAATAAGTGTTCTTGTTTCTTGGACCTAGTTTTAAATAAAAAGTTTAATTTATTCCGACTTGATTATTTGCATTATATTTCAAACACTGAGCCACCGAAACAAAAATGAAAAATCAGATAGAATATTTAAAAACAAAAATGAATATATATCTTCTTACATCTATTTATTTTATGTACAGAATTTATAAGCATTGATCCAAAATTACTGGTTTTTATATCGAAATAAAGTTAATTTTACTAACTGTCGATACCATAGATTAAATATTTTATTTATATTTTTATTTCTTTTGTAATGTTTATAATTTAAATTTATTCTTAATATTTCTTTTGTATAATCCTTTTTGATATTTCAGATTCAGAAAAAACGAAATATCATGTAAAGAATGAATTAAAAGTCGATATCTCTGAAATGGGAAAAACTTGGCTGCTATAACTTTTTCATTATGAATTAAATGAAATAATTTATGGGACATTAGCACGATCTTGAATTTTCAAACGATAAATGGTCATGTCGTAACCAAGTCACTTCTTTTATAATTGAAAATTTATTTTCCGCTGAAGAATCTAAAAGAAATAAATCTTCATTTGCAACGCTTCATTTCTAATTACATGCATATATGTCGGTTGGTCTTTTATCTTATAAAGACGTAAAATATGTTGGGGCACACCTAATTGGATATAAAAAATGCTTTGTTATTTGGAAAATAATTCTTATTTATGTTTCGAAATTTCTGAATGCACTTATTCTCAATTTTACTAGAGCAGTTTATTTATTGGATTATTACAATGATATGTGTTTACATTTGCTTTTTTTTGTTCAGAAAACTGGTTAATATAAATAGGCTACTTTAAAGTTAAATAAAGTATAGCATTTTATGATCAAGAAATATGAAAGTTATTTTTTAAATGCATTATATGTTTATGCATTAAGCGTTAAGTTTTTATATGCTGCAGCTAAAGTGCAGAAATCTGTAATTCTGTAGATTAGCTAGATAATCTGCACATTAAATAGGCTGATCTGTTAAAGTGCAATAAATTATTTTATTTCTCAAATTACCGAGGTAACCTGAGAATAAGCTGGATAATCTGCGAACAACAGCACCGTTTCTTTACGCTTAAATTAAGTGTTGTTTATTTACTTTTTGATATCAAAAGAATGAAGTTAATGCAATCGAACAATCATCACATTAGTTGATAGAATCAATCATCAATCAAAGGGAAAACTAAAATACAAAGGATCAAGCGATTTAAACTATTATTGCAATTAAGGAAATTGACATAATGTTATTTACCGTAAAATCCGGCGTATAACGCGCAACTATAATTTCAAGCTGCCTTTTTTTAATTTTTAGGTATATTCACCGTATAACACGCACCCTCTTTTTTACGAAGAAAACTGAAATGTATGTGTACAATACATTTATATTTTTAAGTCATTTATTCGAGGTATTATCCCAAGCATCAGAAAAAATTGTTTACTTCTAGAACAACCCTTTAAATTCATGAGAGATTTGTCATTTCTTTTAGAGAAACACTATTTAGATACATTATAGAAATCTAATTTTTTATGCCATATGTATTTGTTATTTATTTTTTTAGTGCTTTCATTTTTATACCGGCGTATAATGCACACCCGCAATTTTCGATCTTATTTTTTGTGTTAAAGTGCGCATTATACGCCGAATTTTATGGTATTTTTTCTTCAATATCTAAAGAATCACTTTAGTACAACCAATTAAACAACAAAATATTTGATATAATGAATCATCAATCAATTGAAGCAATAATAGGGGCAGCTATACGTTACATTATAGGAACTATTAACATTTAATTTGTTTAAAAGATATTGGACGTCGTAAATAAATTTATTATAAATTAATTCAAAGAGTCTTTTATGGAATGCATTTACAGTCTTGTCACTCTGTTTCTATATGTTTAGGATAAATTATTTTGGGATGAGTCAATGTTCCGTTTCAATTGCTATTAGAAATGAAATTGTAGAAATAAACTTTTGAGCTTTTTAATGATACGGATATCACTAACGTGGAAATTATACAGTCGAAATGTGGAAAACTCTTGATTCCGCATTTAAAAGGTGCAAATCAGTTAATCTGTAGCTCAGGGCCGCTTTTCCGATTAGGCACACTAGATTTGTGCCTAGGGCACAAGAGATTTAGAGGCGTAAGAAATGGAGGGCGAAAGAAGAGAAAAATTAAAACTACACTGAATATACCACCACCTAGCGAATGATGTGTACATGCGCAGAAATATGGAAACCATCTACTATGGAAAATGAAAAGTTTAATATTTTTATGTTGCTATGCACTCAGAATGATATTATAATGTAAATTGTGATTACAATGATGTCTTTAACGATTTTGAAATGGTAAAAGCTTGAAAACCCTTTGTTTTAGAAGTACAATGGCAGTGACTCGAACAAAGTAGAAGGATGTCTGAAAGTAATAGACAGTACAGGGATAAGCTATCATAATTAACTGGTTGATAGCAACTCATACAATAATGTATACTTTATACTATAACTGCAAACGAGTTCATAAAATTACTGTATTAATTCACCAAAGGGTGGGTGGTCCATGATGCCGTAAGGTAAAAACTATACCAGAGTGGTCAAATCATGACATTGTTCTTTTCCAATGCTGGTGGTTGCCAGCCCGGGATACGGCAGACCCATAGTTGGTGGATAATGCAAAGGTTAAACAAAGAACAAAAACGAAGAAAGGCAAAAGATAAGAGAGTTAAGGGAAAATCTCTCTCGAACCAAAACTGACAAGGTAAAAGATAAAGGAGAGGGTGCTCTAGAAATAGTGGGGTGGAAAGCCGTACCATTTTAAGTGCCTAGGGCTCCAGGGAGATTAAAAATGGCCCTGCTGCACATTAGCTAGGCAATCTGAACATATTAACGGCTTTTTCGAGTATTGCTAACATATATAACGAACACAATAAATTATTATACTGGTCAATTATTTTCAGATTTAAACTTTTATCATGACATCCATTTTGTAGCCCTTATACCTCCGATTTAGTTTTAATTTATTAGCAAATGAAATGTAAGATAATACAGAATTTTTTTTTCTTCCTTACATGTAATATAGTTAGAATTTAATAAATCCATAACATATTTTCTTGGGCCTCGTAACACAATTGTAAATGCAAAATATAAGGTTCTACATATAGTTACCAGTAAAGAAAATTAATGAAAAATCAGGGCTATAGTTAAATCAATTTGCAATAAAAGAGATAATAATTGTGATATGAATTTAAAATCTATGAGGATTTCTTGGTAATTTGCCATACCTTTAAAAAGCTTCTTTTCCAAAAGTTACCTATGGCCGCGGGAGCCAAGTGGTCTAGGCATCGGATCATGGCTAGCGTGTCATGAGTTGGATCGCAGTACCACTAAAGACCCGCCATGTAGGGGAGCGATTCACGTTAAATCTGTCGGGAGCTCAAACGTCCTCCCAGTGGTAGTTAGGAGAGGGGGGTGCCAGCTCAGGTGTCGTCCGCATCACTTGACCATGGTTCAAAATTACGCGGACCGTAGCCAAAAGCCCTCGTGTTGCTAAGACAGTGCGACGTTAATATTCACTCATTCACCCAAAAGTTACCTTTTTTATTTTATTTATTTATTTTGTAGATCTAAATTTAGATTCTCTAGCAGCTATAATCTAAAATAATATTTGAAAATGTTTTTTTTAAGAATTAAGGTTCATTTAAGGTATATTTAAATAGATTAAAGGGATAAAAAGTAATATACTATGTTTTAAAGAAATGAAGAGTGTAAATTCTTGCAAAACATGAAGCTTTTTTTTTCGCATTCAAATTTTAGTGTGTACTTAATGATCTGTACAATCTTGAAAAGACAAAATATGCTTTTCAATGATGTCAAATTTTAAGTTACTTTTAGAAATTTAAAATAGAGAGATAAATATAATCTTGCAAAGAAGACAAAGGCTCAATTTTTTTTTATTTGTCAGAAAATTTGGTTTAAAATAAACACAGAATGAATCTCTCCTCATAAATTTAAAGTTGGAGTAATTCCAAAACTTTATTTCCACTTATATTACTACTTAAACATTTTCAAGTTCTTCCTTTGCAATTTTTTTAAAGCTCTGAAAATGTGAAACAGGAAAATAAATAACATTTTTCTTTGTCTTTTATTCTTAAGCTCCTAACGTAAAATAATAATCACAACTTCTTAGAAGTTAAAGAGCTGTCATATTTTCTCTATTGTATTCTTTTTAGCCCTTGAGTCTTAGAATCAGCTAAAAGTTTAACTTCCAAAGCATTTTTATCCGATTTTGAGAAAGTCTCAAAAGTGCAAAAACTTTTGTTGACAATTGCTTCGAGCAAAATGCTATCAATTCTTACATGGATTTAAAATGTTCAACTGTGAATGGTCTTTCATAGAAATTTAAAGAAGGTGTGATATTTTTTTCATTTACATATATTTAATTCCATTAAAAAATTACTTTGAAAGGGTATTTAGGAAAAAAATAATAGAGGTAATTCTTAACTTAAATTTAATTTTTTTTTATTAAAGAACAAAAATAGTTAAAATTTCTAAGAAAAAGCAAGATCATGCTGAAGATATTATATAAAGCTTATAATAACTTATCAAATAACTATTATATACATTTGATACATTCGTTTTCAATCAATACAATCCACGTACTTTTCTTAGATATAGATTATAATTCACAAAGAGCAAAGCATTTCTTAAAAATTCCTTCTCGCAATTTAGAATCACCTTTAAAAGACATATTTTTCCAAATTTTTTTAAAACATTCAACATTTTTTCAATTTATTGACTATTTTAGGAATTTTTAAACACATATTGGATTATTATCAGAAACGATCAATACTTATTGCTGTTTATTTTTACCTTAAGTCAAAATTTGTGAGATAATTTGCATAAATACTTATACTTTTATGATTCTTTAAAGAAAATACAGAGCTGTTATAATTATAATCTGTTTGTTTATTTTTAATAAACTTAACTTAAATCAATATCAAAACACCTTTATCAAGTTTCAAATTTTCAGTTTATCTCTAATTGCATAGTATATACAGTAGTAAAACGTGCACTCCCGTAACCTACGCATCGCGGAGGGTGGGCAGGATTCTAAGGGGCCCAAAGCATAGACTAACACCAAGTACGTATTTCCCAGTTTATAAAATAATAAAGGCAAAATCTGACTGTGTAGGGGGTCTAATATTCTCCGTTAAAAAGAACATAACAATTTTTAAAAGTGTTCTCAATTTTGGCCACCACTATATATATATATATATATATGTACATATGAGGTGAGCTTTAAGTTCATTAAATCTTTAAAAATTCCGGAAAAAAAAAGAGAAATCACTATAAATTATTACGGTTTTCAAGAAAGAGCTTATATCCACTGGTGTAAGAAATTAAGAGAATTTGCATATTTTATTGAATTGCATGAAAAGAACTGAACTGAATGAAAAACTATTACTTCTAGATAAAAATGCCAATCTTGTACGGCAAATACTTAATCGTACACGTGTGTGTAGGTAGAGCCAGCAGAAAAACAGGCCTTATAAGCACGTGTAAGTTAAGACGTATTTTGTTCACCTGCTCATCTCGGCGAATTTCTTGGTGTTATTTTGAAGCAACCAGTTCAATTCAAATTTTAACTGTAAAAATTAGTAACCACCAATGTTTAGATTAAGCAATAAGGGGGCGAATTGTTTGGAGGCTAGAAGAAGGCCATTACCAAGCCCAGATTTGCAGAGAGTTCAATTTAATGCCTAGAGTCGTGTGTAACTTATGGAAACAGTTCCAGGATACTGGATACATCGTAAGAAAGCCTGGGTAAGGTCGTCCAAGAGCCACAACGGCCAGAGAAAATCGCCATTTGTCGATTATAGCGAGGCGTAACAGAGGGTTATGGCTTTTCAGCTCTCTCATTACTTGTATGCAGCCACAGAAACCCGTGTATCAAGGGTGAGTGTTTCAAAAAGTCGTCATGAGAGAGGGTTGTTTGCCAGAAGACCTACAATTTGCATTCCGCTCACGTCTAAGAAAAGAAGAGTCCATTTAGCATGGTGCATACAACATAGAGATAGGAGTATGGATTAATGGGTGACCGTTCTGTTCACCGATGAGTCCCGTTTCAGCCTAAACACCGATTCTCGCCATACGGAGAGAACCAGGGACCCACTACTTACCCTCCAGTGTCCGAGAATTCGACAATTATGGTGGAGGAAGTTTAATGGTCTGGACAGGCATCGTGTTGGATGGCCGTACACCTCTCCATGTCTTTGAAAGAAGCTCTGTGACTGGTGTGAGGTATAGGGATGAGGACTCGGAGTCCTATGTTTGTCTTTAAATTGGTGCAAGTGGCCCCGAGTTCATTTTAATGACGATAACGTGAGGCCACACAGAGCTCTTCTGGTTGACGAATTTCCAGAGAGTGACGATATTCGCCGTATGGTTAGACAGCAAGGTATCTAATCCTCATTCCTATAGATCGTATCTGGGACGCTCTGAGAAGGGCAATTGCAACTCGTAACCCCCCTCAGAGAACCATCCAGGAAATGAAAACAGCGTTGCTGAACGAGCGGAACCAATTGCCACAAGAATTGCTAAACTGCCTTATTTCAAATATGACATCACGTTGCGAGGCCTGTATAGCTGCAAGAAGGAGCCATAACCCCTATTAACCAAATTCTTTTGTTTATTATGCAACCGCTGTTTTATACCTTCCATCTCCAACGAGTGTTACTCTCGATCATGCGTGTGTATAGCAATTGTTGAATGGTTATATGTTTTGTATTGTATCAATGTATTTACATATCAAATTTCATTAAAGTCGGTCCAGATGTTCTGGAGATAATCGATCATGTCTGAAAATTCTCTCAATTTCTTGCACCAGAGTACAAGGGTTTTTTTAGCAGTCAAAACATTTTTAGTTAAAAAAATCACCGGTAGATGACGTTGACATACAAGAGGTTCGGTAGAAATATTAAAGTTAATTTTGATAGGAAATATTGTGATACTCGATTTCTTTTTCCATTTTAGAATGTTATCGCTACCCTATCGAGTGTTGTCAGTGAAGTTGATCCATTTGAACAGAGAATCTGCAACAGTTGCAATTAAAACATTTTGCACGGTGAAAGGATTGAAGATGAAGAATGGTCCCATATATTATAGTGTAGTGGAAAAGTGAAACTTGTAAAAAAAAAGTGTCTCGAAGAGATTGGTCCTCTGAAAGATACACTACGAAATAGAAGACCCCGTTGGCGGAGTGCCTTATTACAATGGTCTTCTATGAATAAGTTAGCGGCAGAATTGTCTACGAGGAGTAGCATTACTCGCAAAACGAGGATATTAATGTGCTTACCTCATCTATTCGAGTATCCTCCAAGGAATATTGCATCTCTATCCTTACTAATTGGAGAATTTATACTTTTGAAACACCGCTATGAGGGTATCGTTTGCTGAGTTGCATTAGGCAAGAATTGAAAGCGACCGTTCGTTGCTGCTCAGTATTTTCCAATTTCCAAACTGGCGAGGCACACTTCGCATCACTTGTGTACTGTTAATCCTCTACTATCACCTGCCGAACTCAAAGATTTTATCTGCCGTTAGGTTTCTGTAATTCATTTCGCCTTTTTGCATTCAGTTCTGACGGGAATTGTGAGTCACAGATGGAAGCCATGTTGAACAATTGTTACTGGAAGAGAATAAACAAATGGAATTACTGTTCACATAGTGTTTCAAGTCATCATTGCCCTCTAACAGTGACATTTTGAACTAATAACAGTTTTGCTGATCTAAAAGATCTGCAAAACTGAGATCTGGATATGTGATCAATTTCTTATAAACTGCACTTTTTTATCACCAATTCTTGTTTCTTAATGAATTTTTTTTGTTTTAACGAATTTTTTGGTGTATGTTTCTACATACGTGCGTGTGTGAGTATAGCTATTTCAATAATTTTGCTTTTTGTTTAAATTCTGCTTTTCATTTGTTTAAAAAATAAATAATTAGTAGTTACAAAAGTGTCTCTACTATCAACTTATTACTATATAAACATTTATATAAACCTAAATAATGGGTTTCTGTATATAATATCATGTAAGTGCATTTTCTGTATATAATATTATGTTAGTGCACAGTTACTACGGTGCAACCAAAATAAAGGCTTTCTTTAAAAAAATATCCAAATTTGGCAACGTATGGAAAAGACCACTTGGAAAACTCATACAACTTCCAAAACAAGATTCGGCCTTGATATAATTGTAAATATATTCATACATAGAAAAAAATATTTATTTGATTTACCGAAATAACGAATATTAATTTATTCATTGTAAAACAAAATTTAGAAAAAAAAAAGATTCTGCTACCCCGATTTCTTGTTTTTCTTTGAAAATGATGTTGAGCTTCAAGTAACAAAAATCACTCAGTAAGGTGACGGGGAAAAAATCGAATACACATGAATGTGAACTTTTTGAGAACCATTGAAAGAATTAAAATGCCAGCGATCAAATAATTAAAAAAGAACTATAACGAAAAAAAATCGAAGGGAAAAATTCAATGCTAGGCATGAAAAAGAATGAAAAGAAAATAGAAATAAAAACAATGAAATTGATGGATGTGTTCCAAGATTAGTCGAGGCTTAGCGGAAATAGAAGCTTTCTATAGGAGAGTCATAACTCTTTTACTACAGACTGAATCTAAATCTAACAGGATTTGATCATTAGAAGATTGGAAAGTCAAGTGAAAAAAGGAAAACATGTTTGAAAGAAAAGTAATATAAATGCTAAGCACGACTTCTGACAGAAAGTAAACTGAAGTCATGATCACTGGCTTTCTCTTCATGGATTTACCTAAAGTTTGATGGCTTAGAATTTAAAAACACTGAATTCTTCTTTCCTTTTTCTCGCGTATATTTTATTTAATATATATAGGAATACTTTGAAAATAATGCTATTTAAGTTTTTTTTAGTTCTTCTAGAAGTAGAAAGGTTAATAACAGAAATATTCCATTTAGGAAATTATTATTTTAGTTAACTAGTTGCTTGTATTCTAATACACTAATTAAATTATATTTTTAAATACATAGAAAATAAAATAAAGCTGAGGCCTAAACGCAAATATTTCAAATAAGATAAAAAATTTATTACAATAAAAAGAAATTATCCTTTACTTCGATGCATTAGCTGATTTTAACACTTAAGTTAGTTAATTTTTTACCCAAAAATGTTCCAAAAAGAAAAAGGCAGATTTTTTATTACGTATAACTAAGCAAAGCACCAAACAGAATGTGAAAATGGAAGAATTTAATTTAAATTTTCAATTTTAAAGTTTTCTCACTATTTTTCATTTCATAATTCTGATACACAAACACTTCTAAATGTTTGCTTTTTATAAATACATTGTAAATGCCACGAGAGAAAAATGTTTCATATTTCTTAAAATAATTTATCTCATGCTTACAAAAAAATTTCACACACACACATTCGTGCCTACTTTTTAAAAAGTTGAGGGTTTTGTGTTTGTGTGCATATATATTTGTTACACACACACACGCACACACACACACACACACACACACACACCACACACACACACACACGCACACACACACCACACACCACACCACCACAACATGAAACATGCTGTAAAACTCAGTATTACATTACAAAAAGGACAAAGATAATATCGACTTTTTTGGATCATATTTCCATTTTCATTTCTTCTCAAGAAACGGGCTGCACATTGCCTTGCTAATCCCTGTTTATTATCGAATATTTTAAAGAATCTAAATTCTTGCCTTCAATAACAAATTCACACCTTCGCCAGAAAAGTAAATCCCAGATGCGAAGCATTTCAATGTCATGGACAAACTGCATATCTTAAAAACAGTAGCAAATATGTGCACATCAAAGATAGAAAGAAGAAAATATCAGTGGTATAGTGCACTGTTAAACTGGTTGTGGCCAGCTTTCTGTAGCACGTGGAATGTACGGTCAAACCAGTTAAGGGGTTAATGAGAAATCAGGATATTAAAAAAAATAAGGAAACAAATTATAATAAGTGATACAAAACATCTAAAAAGGGGAGGGGGTGCCAAAAAATAGTCACGCCAATTCCTGAGTATTATCATTTCTTGAGTCTAATATATGTCATTTTATCACCTTGGCATCTCTTGGCTTTTTGATTCTTCATACACTTAAAAACGCATATATATA
The DNA here is from genome assembly GCA_019973975.1 of Trichonephila clavata. Lineage (NCBI taxonomy): Eukaryota > Metazoa > Arthropoda > Arachnida > Araneae > Nephilidae > Trichonephila > Trichonephila clavata. The sequence continues at coordinate 29,476 of BMAO01034821.1, forward strand.
TATATATATACATATTTAAATATATATAAAATACATCAAACAATTATAACTAAGCAAATATTCGAAATCATATGAATACTAGAGTACGACATCCCATTTCAAAATATCAATGGCGAATAAAAATAATGAAGATCCAACATTTTCAAATTAAATTAGAATTGTATAAAATAAAATTTATAAAATATCCAAGTGCAACCTCGGACTTAGGGACTCGGTCCCCACTTATCGGTCTTAAGTCCGAGGTTGCACTTGGATATTTTATAAATTTTATTTTATAAAATTCTAATTTCGTTTGAAAATGTTGGATCTTCATTATTTTTATTCGCCATTGATATTTTGAAATGGGATATGTCGTATTCTAGGATTCATATGATTTTGAATATTTGCTTAAATATAATTGTGTGATTTATTTTATATATATTTAAATATTCTTCATTCATGTGTTGGGCTGCTTTGCGCCTACATGTGTATGAATTCAATGGTATATAATATCTTAATGATTCGAATATAATTTTAACAACAATATATATATATAATATATATATATATATATATTATATTTGGTATCTTTTCCATACCCTTACATTTTTTCTTTCGGACCATTCTCACATTTATTCATTACACATATTCGTTACATTCACTAAATTCCGTAAAGCCCACATAAAACTCATGTTATTTGAAACTGTATCTAAAACAATATTTCTGCTCCATAAAACTGCTAATGTTTCAGCAATTCCAACTGATATGGAGCGTAAAAAGTTATGGTTATAAAAATTTGAAATTTGGAAACCTTTATACACCCATGTTCATAAATTAGGGATAATGCAAGTTCAGGCAAAGAAAGAATCAGAAGAAAAAAAATGTGACTTATTTGTAAAGCTATTTTATTAAACAAAGGTAAAGAGCAAAAAAAAAAAAGTTGTATGTTTATGACGGATCTATACGTGTCTATGACTAACCCCTTGGGGACTTTTCTGGGGCAATAATTTTACCAACCAACTTTCACCGAAAAAAAGAAACGTGATTATGTAAATTAAGTACATTATATAAATTCTGTATTCCGAGTTTTGAGAGTTAGTTGGTTAGTGGAGGACCGTAAAGTTATTAAGTGAAAATCTGAGCTTATCAATTGAAGATTTCTAAGAAAGTATCACTCGACGGTGATTAAATCCGGATAAGGATCGCATTCAAGGCTTCAACTGTAAGACTCGACTTCATAAAAGTACAGGTATCATGATCCTTATTTAAATAGAAGTTTAGCTTATTAGTGCACGACGTAGTTTATATTGAGCTTGTATAAGTTATCGTGGAATCAGTTGAGGGTCCGTAATCCACTCTACAACTGATCAAATTTCTTAATTGGATTATAATTGTGCTTGCTTGGTATTTTGGTGACAATAAAATAATTAGAGTGAATGATGCCTACTGATTATTCAGTTTCTCCCTTACATCTAGTCGGGTCCGAAGGTAGACAAGGGGGATCAGAGGATAGCAGGAACCTACAAGCATTACATCTTTGATATCATTAATAAAAATTTCAATTTTTGCTCCTTGGAGCATTTACAAAAACGGAATATTACATGGTTGATATGATAATTAATACATTGTATGTCTTCCATGTTATGAAATACAGTCCGTACAGCATTTGGGAATACTGAGTATAAAATTATCGAGATGATTTTGGGGAAGATTACGACCCTCAGCATGCAATGCTCTCTGAAGATCTGTTACACATGTAATGCGTGGTTGAAGGGTTGAAACTCGTTGGTCAAGCATGTATCGCACATGCTGTGACGGATTCACACCAGGTGAGAATGCTGGCCATTCTATTGGGGTAATAAACTCCGATTGAAGGTATTAGCTTACAATGTTTACTCGGCAAAAACGGGCGTTGTTGTTCATAAACTCAAATTCTGTGCTCATGGTACCTTTAAACAAACGTAAATATTGTTTCAGAATTCTGTACTTATAAATTTAGTCTGTCAGGGTTCCAATTTCAACATGCAGATCTATTCTGGAAACCAGTAAATTGTCTCTATATGGCAATCTAAGACCACCGTAACCGTGCAGTTCAATGATGTTGCCTTGTAGATGACGGTTTCCAGACTTTCTCCATATGAAATTTTGACGTTTATCAGACTACAAGCTAAACCTAGACTCCTCAGGAAACATCACACATGCCCTCTGGGACGATGTCCACGCATACACACACATTGCATGTTCTCTTCTCCACTGTAACGAATGGAGATAGTGTGGTGTCCTGCAGAACACATCTCAGAATCATTCGAGCATATAGACCAATATGTCTGAAACGTCTTCTCACGGTTTGTTTTTAAACTGTCGTACCTGTGGCTGCAGATAGCCGACGAGATAGGTTGGATGCCCTACTCTGTCTGCTTTTTTATGAAGTTTCTGCCAAACACCGGTAACATCATTTGGCGTTGTAACTCGGGGAAGATATGTATTGTAACATCTACTGAAATATCCGTCATCCTGGAATCGTTGACAAAGCCTTTGATATTTTGGGTAATTCCAAGCTCCTCAGATACTTCCATCTGAGTACACTGTATTTCATGCTGCCGACAATTTTACAACGTAAAAATAGTTCTTATGCTTTTTCTGTGTCATAACTATTCTGTTATGTCACTGAGTGGCTAACAAAACGCTTGTGAACAATTTTACTTCTTTGGCACTATTCCTTATTTACCTGTGTCTTACACTCTCAACATTGCGACGTACTTTCTGGATTATCTGGTGGTTTCCTGTAATTTGTATATTATTGTTGAACATGTGTGTGATAATTCTACAGGTGAAATTTTTAGTCTAGAGTTTGATTTCTATGTGATTCTGAATTATCCTTAATTTATGAACATGAGTATATTTAAGTACAAGTAAATTAATGCAAAGTTCGCCAAAAGGAAAAGTTAAAGGGAAAAATACAAAACAGTTTATGTAACAACAAGCTTATTAATATAATTTTAAGAATCTACCTTTATAAAATGCAAGAATATCCTAGAAACTTGGTGTTGCAGAGTGCCGTGAAAATGATGGTGCCAGTTTTTATAATAAAAGATTTGGTGTTGCCACAAGCTTAACAAATGCTTTGGAATAATAAAATGGACAACCACCATACGGACTACAGCCAGGGGCGTAGCTACTACCATATCAGCCGTATCAATGATAAGGGGCCCCAAGCTACTAGGACCCCAACATGTGTGACTACAATCCCACTATCAGGGCTGCCATATCTAAAAAAGGGCCCTGAAGGAATTTTGATACGGCTACGCCAGTGACCACAGAAGTATAGTTTTACTAACATTTCTAGGTAAGTAAAAGTATAGTTATAAAAGTATATTTCACGTTAAGTGTATAAAATTTCGATTTGTTTTATTACATTTTTCTTCGAAGCAGCGCTCTCGTATTGAACCATTTATTTCTGATGTCCTGTTTTAATATCCGGTTTTTTTCAGTGCAATTATAATATAAGTATACGCAAATAAGTATTATTTACGTATTTTACTCACTGCGTAATTTATGGTATTCAAATTTTGTGGAAAAGGAATCTTGGCCCTGTTAATAAAAATTTAATAGTCATTATTTGCGAACATAATTGAAAATATAAAATTAATTCCGATTTCAGTTACATGAATATAATTTATCTTAAATAATTTTAGCCATTGTTTTCATTAATAATATTATAATAGGATAAACAATTTAATTCAATAACAGATTAAACTAATAATTCCATATAATAAATAAATTATAAGCACACACTCTGAATTTATCATATTATTATTATTCTATTAAGATTACTTTATTCTTTAGTTAAATTGCAGTAGAAATCAAAAGCAAATCATGAAAGAGTTATTTATCGTAATGAGAATTTTTATGATTGTTTAGACCAATATTCACTAATATACGAGCATTGATCAGATCGTGAGTATTTTTGTTTCCCTTCTTCCCATAGAAAAACCTTCGGATTTTCATGCAAATCGTTTTGGAATGCAATAAGTATCTACTGCCTTTTACAGAGTATCAACAGTTTTTATGGCAGACTGCATTGCGGAAAATAGAAAAAGGGTTATGCAACATATACATAGGAGTATGCATTTTCAAATATTTTTTTCAGATTAAGAAAGAAGCGATTGCAGAGACTAGGATTTGTTGACAACCCAAATTATTTCTGCCCAAAAACCCTTAGATTTTTTTAGAAGGTCACATGCAGTGATTCAAGAAAAAGTAGATTCTGTATTTTGATAGAATAAATATTGGTTGAATTTTATGTACACTATCTACTAAAAAGTAGTTGTGCAAAAAGTAGTTGTGATAAAAGAAATATGCAATATCTGTTCATATTCAAATGTTGGTAGAGCCTCTACCTGAAGCAATTACATCCTTAATCATTCAAGGCATGCTTTCCATAAGTGTTTTGAGGATGAACAATGGTATTCCCTTCACTTGGTTTGGACAAAACATGGAAGTTCTTTCTCTGAATTTGGACGATTTCTGAAACCCTTAATTCGGTGATCCAACAAATCCAAGAGATATTCTGTAGGATTCAAGTCTGGACTCTGGGAAGATCCCATTCCAGTCGGTTCGCCTAATTGTCCTCATACAAATCCATGGTGGACTTCACAACATTACAAGTGGCGTTTTCAACCGAACAATGATCCAATCAGTAACATTGCAATATTGTAGGAAGAACATTTTTGTCTAGATTAGTTGAGTCGGAGTCGGCGTTGAGCTTAATATGAATTAGAATCAAGGTTCCCAGTCCAGACCACGAGAAACATCCCCGATCATAATTTCATTTCCTCCAAACCTTAGTGTAGGCATAATGCATTCGGACAAAAGTCTTTCTCCCCCTAGACGCCAAACCCAGACCCTGCCATCCAACTAGTAGAAATTGAACTTTGATTCATCACTCCAGAAAACCAGTTTGCACTCATCTAAGGTCCAATTTTGAAGTGAATCGGACCATTTCCACCCAGCAGTGAGGTTGGATTTTGTAATTAAAGGCTTGCGGGTGGCAAATGTGCAAAGAAAATGTGCTTTTTTGTAGATAGCATTTATTGTAACAACGATCCCGGATGCTTGTTGAACCTCCAGGAGTATGTGAATCATTGGTTGGATGGTTTTATCCGAATTTTTTTGGACAGCACTTGTCGATCTCTTAGTTTCGTGGATATTCAGTGTCGAAACACATTCAGACAATTTCCACTTTACCTTATATTTTTTAATCACTAAAGCATATGCTAATTTTGGAATAGTTAACTAACTGGATATGTCCCTTAAGACTCGTTCATTTCGATGATATCCAATAATTAAGCGCTTCTTGAGTCTGTCAGCTCTGAATGTTCTGACATCTTGCATGCGATAAATGCCAATGCTGTTTCCTACACGATAATTAAGTACAAAAGGCGTGACATAGTTCAGGGTTGCAGCTATCCTCCTTTGCATGGGTGTCCTGATATTTATTGGTAGACAGTGTATCAGATATTATATTTCTTTTGTATCTAATAATAAAAATGCATATTCACAACACAGAATTTTGCACTGTATGAGAACCTACATTTATAAACCCGCTTGCAGTATACCTAGAACCTTGTCTTGGTGTTTCGATACCAAGGAAATTCATCATTATAAAAAGTTGCTGTTCAGCAAAAGATATTTCACTAAGTAGATAACCATTAGCAAAATAAACTTCCGTGGAGCTAATTTCGCTCATTTATTTGACCTTGAATGAAAGGTTCACAGCGAAAAGGAATCAGTTATACAAAAATCATTGCGCTTAAGTATTTCGTTACATAACATTTGCTTATGTCCTATTACGTTAAAATTACGCAAGAGCAAGAAATTTGAAAAATCAGGTAAATACAGAATTTAAAACTATTACAAATTCACTAAAACGCCAAAAGTTCGAAATTAAGGATTGTAATGGAAAACGCAACTAAAGAAAATATGTCTCTTGCATAAAAATTGTGAATGGAAAATGAACAGGGAAAACTGAATAGCACTGTATTCATTAAAAATGATGTAAGTACAAAATATTATGTATAAAAATGATAAATATTGATGAAAAACTTCGCATTAAAAAGAAAGTACTCTCATACAAATTACGATTTCATTATTATACTAATATTTATGAATATTATTGTTTTATTCCATTTTATAAGAATAAGTAATTTGTTTTGTTGTTTGGTTTTTCTCTGCAACCAAATAAAATTTGCCCTTAGCTCTGTACATAAACTCCCCGTACGACAGTGCTTCTTACACTTTCAATATTTGCGATCCAAAATTCAATCATGATTCTCATCGCACCCACTCCATACAATAACAACTATTTAATTCAAGAAGATTATACTTTAACCCTGAAGCTACAATATGACTTTAACTCTTAAGGGTCATCGCGTGAATAAACGTCTCGCTCGGCCAAACCGTTAACTGCCCCGGGCATATATATACGTCGTTCCAGAGTATGAATTTTCTGTGCATTGCTGTCCATAAAATTATTCCGAAGGCTTTGGAATGCAATAAAAGGAACTTGACTGTGTTTTCGAAGGATTTACTTATTTCAGAGAATTTTTTTATTTATCCCTTTTTTTATATAGCCCCCCCCCCCCCCATCAATACATCACGTACGCGTGATTACGTGGAAAATGGTGGCATTGAGAGGAATCTCATGACTTTTAACCCTTTTAATCGGTAGTTAAAGGATGAATTATAACCGTACAAATTATCAAAATGTGTTAATTCCTGTATATAAATTTAAATGACAAGCCCATGGGGTCACTGGTAATTATTAAACTGGTTCTTCAACTTAATATTGTTAAATTAATTATAAAATACACTGTGCATTACTGATATGTTTATAAGAGCATTTTTTCAGCGTAAATGTATATTTAATTTTTTATTATCTCAGAATGATTTTGTTTGTTTTTTTCAGTAATTTAATAATTTTTTTTAAAATCAGCTTTTTGTTTTTGATTTCTCAATATGCTCGCGCCCCCTAGGGGGCCGCGCCCCACTGTTTGAGAAACGCTGCCGTACGAAAAGTATTAGTAATTAAATTTTAAGTCTACAAAGCACACACAAACACATTTTTTATCTGATATTTTAACAGCGACTCTGAACTCTGTGATTGATGAGTATACTCGCCATCGCTCTATTTCCGTGACACACATAATTGCGCGCTCTCAAACAGGCGTCACAGCACACAAACTGGCTAAATAGATTCATTATTATTAAAACTAAAGTTTATTACATAATCACAAGACATTTCATTTTAAAAGTTTTACAAATTACTCAGGAGTTGTCTGCGATAGACAACGAAGAAGATGGCATAATGTCCTTCCCTTTTGAACCTCTATCAGATACAGAAGTACATTACGACAGAGCTTCTCAAACTTTCAATATTTGCGTGAAACAATTTTTAATCATAATTTTCATCGTGCATTTTATCCATATAATAAAAATGTATTGATTGCAATAAAAATGTATTTTGACTAAAGCTACAGTTTGACTCTGTTATAAATCATACAAATTATCACGATAAATATTAAATCATACAAATTATCACTATAAATATTAAATTTTGTATATTACGAAGCCCATGGGCAAATCAACTAGTAATTACTAAACTTGTTCTTAAACTTAGTATTGTTAAATTTATTATCAAATACATTTAGCAGTACGGAAACATTTTAAGCATATTATATCAGTGTCAATGTGTATTTTTTATTTTGTCAGAATGTGTTTGATTCTTTCAGTAAGTTAATAATTTTATTTCGACTTGCTCGCGCTCCCCCACGTGCGATTCATGCTTCCAAGGGAGGCGCACCCCACTACTTGAGAAACGCTGAATTACGAGATATATAAGAAAAGAAAGCGCTTCTCTGGCTAATTCTTTAAACGGAAAGAATCCCCTTCGAAATCCATCTGCGTGATGTCATTTTATGTCCTTTAACTTGCGTAATTGGTCGAGATCTTAAACCGTCTTGAGACCGTGTTACTCATATGCGGTTTCTTAAGGATCATTAAGCTCCAGGTTTTGCAGCAACCCCTGGGAATCCCTAGAATTTTTTACCTTTTTTCTTTATTTGCTTTTGGGGCACACAAAAAAATGTAATACTGAATGACACCGAATGTTTTTTCCTCTTCAATTTTTAAAAGTGGGTATGAAAAAGAATTTAACAAAGTGTACATTTTATTTCAGAAAAGAAAGGATTAGCATAAAGCCACCCATGTAATTTTTTAGTTTTTTTTAGGGGGGGGGGAGAAATAACTACTCATAAAAGCAATTATTTGAATGACTAAGTCGGAGAAGAAAAAAAAATGGTTTATACCATTGGGATTTATTTAAAATATAAAAAAATTTACTGACATACTGTAAAATATAGCGTATAACGCGCATTTTTAACACAAAAAATAAGATCAAATTTTTATATACCGGGTATAAAAATGATAGCCGCACTTTTTTTAAATAGATGTGAGCATAGAGAAAAAAATTAGATTTCTATAATACATGTAAATACTGTTTTTTTTTTTAAACAGAAATAAGATTCCTCGTGAACTTAAAGGGCTGTAGTTCTAGAAATATACTATTTTTCTAAAGCTTTGAATAATACTCCGTATAAATGACATCAGAATATAAGAGCATTGCGCAAGTACATTTCAGGTTCGGGATCAAAGGCGGGTGCACATTATACGGCGAATAAACCTAAAAACTAAAACATTGAACTTAGAAATATAGGTGCACGTTAACTGTTAGATTTTAAATTAAAATACCAGCGATCAAATATTTCTTGAAAAACTGTAGTGAAAAATATCTAAAAAAATATATCATAGAACAGGAAAAAAAAAAAGGATAGAAAAATAAAACTTCATAAAAGGAATAAAAATAGATAAATGAACTAAGAGATTAACTGTGATTTGGTGACAACAGTTCTCTCTAGTGGATATATAATTCTTCACTACAAAGTAGGTCTAAGTCCTATTGGATTGGATTACTAGAAGATCAGGAAGTCAAGGAAGTCAAGCTATACAGTGGATGTGCAAAAAAAAAGTAAAAAAATACCCAAGCAAAGATTTCTTTAAGAATTAAATGGACACAATCACATTTTTTATCTCACGCGTTTTTTTTCTCTTAGGTAAACAATACATTGATTTATTTAAAAGTAAAGAATTAAAATTAAAACAGTGTAGAAAAAAATTCACTATAAATTAGTATAGAAATTCGTTATGAAATTAAGTTTAAATTTAAAAGATATTTTTTGATTTCGTTTTATGACAAGCAGAGAAAGTTAATAATATCCAACATGGACAAGTCACTTGGAAAATTAATTAATAATTTTCCAAATTTCTAAGATACTTATCTTTTGCAGATATTCTGGCAAAATAGCACATTAAAGGAAGTAATATATTAGAAAGCTGAACTACTGAAATCGGTAAAAAAATGTGTATGTCTAAAACGAAGAGTAAAGATTTTAGTAACTTAAAGAATACATTATGTCAGATATATAAACTGAATAGTTTAGATATACAGGGTGTTTCATAAATGATGGGAGTAACTTTAAGGGGTGATAGTACACATCAAGACGAGTAATAGTAAATAGGAAACCAAGTGTCCCAAACGTCTTCCGAAGGAGAAAGGCGCCATCAAAGTTTAGGGTCCTAAATTTCAAATGATGATAAAAAACGGGAAAATGGATCGATTCATTTGCGGTTTTCACTAAAATCATTCTTTAAATTAGTATTTTCATTAAAAAAAGTTTTAAAGACAAAGTTAAAAAAATGCCGTTAGAGGGCGCTCTAGACTTTGGAGTACCGAACAACTACCTTTTACCAGTATTTTTTTTATTTTGTTAAATGTTTACAAAAGCTTAGATTTTAACTTGAATTTTGAGCGCAAAATTGAAACCATCGGGAGCGGTTAAGTGGCGCAAATGTAACCGCGTTTAGGGAGGAAAAATTGAAATGCTCGTATGTAATGATCAAAATAAAAAACGATAAAGCAAACTTTAAGAGGCGATAGTACAACACCAAAACAAGTAACATTCATCAAAGAAATCATACTCGTAATTTTAACCCGAAGGTGATAGAGGGCGCTGAAACAGATTTCGTTTTAAGAGACAAAAAGGAAACAAAGAACATTTACGTTATAAAAAAAAGTTTAATTAGAAATGATTACAATATCTGTTCGAAACACTGACCATTAGAGGCGATGCATGCGGTACAACGGCGAAGAAGGGATTCACGAACCCTCTGAAACACGCCAGGAGTATCGCGCACCTCTCCTGCAGCTGCCGAAAGTCTGGCGACGAGTTCTTCTGCAGTTTCGATAGGAGTCTCATACATAAGACTCTTCAAGTGTCCCCACAAAAAGAAATCCAGGCATGAAAGATCGGGCGATCGCGCTGGCCAAGGGACAGGACCACTTCGCCCAATCCATTGATTTGGAAAGGTTGCGTTTAGATAATTTCGCACCTCTGGCGCAAAATGAGCTGGTGCTCCATCCTGCTGGAACCACATTACTCGCCGGATACGAGGGGGAACATCTGTTATCATTTCCGGCAGCACCTGTTGCAGAAAGGTAAGATATTTTTTTCCATCCAGGCGTTCTGGCAGAAGATAAGGTCCAAGTAGATGGTCACCAATTATTCCTGCCCAAACATTTATGGAAAATCGTCGCTGATATGCATGTGTAGAAGACGCATGTGGATTTACATCTGCCCATTGGTGGGAATTGTGGGTGTTAAATGTACCGTCACGTGTAAATGTACATTCATCTGTAAAAAGCACAGTTGCACCAAAATCGGGATTTAGGGTGTGCTTCTGCAGATACCAGCGAGCAAAATCCATTCGACGAGGAAAATCCCTTTCAGTCAGTTCCTGGACTCGTTGGACATGAAAAGGATGCATACTTTCATCCTTTAGTACTCGCCATGTCGTGGAGGGTGATACTTCAATTTGACTAGCCACTGCTCGCGTGCTTGTATTTGGATGATCAGTCACCATATCCAGAATTTTTTCTTCCACGGCTACCGTTCTGTTAGACTTCGCACAGCCTGCATTTGAACGTGCACCAAAAAAGGATCCTGTCTCACACAACTGTCTGTGCAAGCGCACAAATGTTTTATCATTGGGCAACCGCCTGTTGGGAAACTTTTTTCCGTATAATCGTCGCGCCTCTGCACTATTCCCATTTGCAGTTCCGTAGATGAAGTGCATATCAGCCTTTTCTTGATTAGTGAAGGGCAACATCTTTCGTTACGTTTGTTCCGTGATTTACACTTGCACACTCGGGTCAATGGCTTTTATCTTAATAACAATTTGCATATGCGTTCTTCTTCTTCCCCATATCACAATTTCATGTTCTTCTTCCAGAATCTTGCAGCTAAAACGCTTGCATGGATAAAATTTGAAGATGCTCTAGCACGTTTGCGTTTGAATTCAAATCATGCATTTTCTAATCGAAGTTGATTGTTTTTATGTTGTACTATCGCCTCTTAAAGTTTGCTTTATCGTTTTTTATTTTGATCATTACATACGAGCATTTCAATTTTTCCTCCCTAAACGCGGTTACATTTGCGCCACTTAACCGCTCCCGATGGTTTCAATTTTGCGCTCAAAATTCAAGTTAAAATCTAAGCTTTTGTAAACATTTAACAAAATAAAAAAAATACTGGTAAAAGGTAGTTGTTCGGTACTCCAAAGTCTAGAGCGCCCTCTAACGGCATTTTTTTAACTTTGTCTTTAAAACTTTTTTTAATGAAAATACTAATTTAAAGAATGATTTTAGTGAAAACCGCAAATGAATCGATCCATTTTCCCGTTTTTTATCATCATTTGAAATTTAGGACCCTAAACTTTGATGGCTCCTTTCTCCTTCGGAAGACGTTTGGGACACTTGGTTTCCTATTTACTATTACTCGTCTTGATGTGTACTATCACCTCTTAAAGTTACTCCCATCATTTATGAAACACCCTGTATATTAGAGAACATTTTTTCAACGTAGGTAATTTCTAAAATTGTGAAAAAAAATCAATCCAATCTAATAATCAAGTTAAATAAATGTATAATTTTCTAAAAATTCCGATTAATTCCTCGAACAAACAAATTAATACATTTTAATTAGTTTTCTCATATTTACAAACAAGGATAAAAATAGTTAAGCATATATTTTGAGAACTGTAAAAAATATTCAAATGTTACCTGAAATTTTAATAAACTAATATATAAAAATATTGAAATGAAATAAACACTTCTTTTTATCTGCAGTATTTATTGGTTTCACATAAAGAGTAAATAAGCTATACTTCAATATCTATTTAAATGTTCTTAAGAGGATTTTTTAAAAAATTTTTATGGGCTTAAGTCTGTGCTTTTCAAACTTTTAAAGTTTGTAACCCAATTTTCAATCATAATTTTCATCGCACCCCCCTCCGTACAAGAACAATATATTGAAGGCAATGGTGATTTACCGGATGCTAAAGCTACAATACGATTTTAACTATAATCCGTACAAAAATTATCAAGATAAGTATTAAATTTTATATACGACAAGCCCATAGAAGTCACTAGTAATTATTAAATTTGTTCTTATAATAGTATTGATAAATTATCAAATATTTTGTGCAGTACTGATACATTTATAAGTATATTATATCACAATGTAAATGTGTCAAAATGTGTTCTGTTACTTTTCAGTACATTAATATATTTTTTTTTATATTTTATTTTAGACATGCTTGCGCCCTCATGTAGGCTATCATTCCCACTGTGGGTCGTGCCCCACAGTTTGAGAAACGCTAAATTAAGACTTCCCAGCATTGGCGCACACAACAATTTTTGAAGGGAACAAAAGCCCACGGGGATCTCTTTTTATACCCAAGACGCCACCAAACATACTCCTTTGATTTCGTTGATTGTTGGGCACAAAAACATTATTGAATAAATTATTGAATAAATAATTAGCAATAATTAATAAAATTAAATTATTAATGTTACATACTTTATTAAATTTTATATCCTATGTACATAGGCTTATAATCAATCGAAAAAATTCAAGGTTTTGGGGGAGGGTCCGGACCCTCTTCCCATTCATGTGCGCTTTCCTCGCAGACTTTGCGTGATATTTAGTTCTTTTGCTTTGTTAGTATTTTTAAAGTTTTTTTACAACAGAACACGTCGTAATTAAACCTAAGGAAAATAAAGAGAAAGATACCTGAGAGAGAGCAGGTGCTCTCTTTTTCAAACTTCCACACCAGCCTAAATAAGAGTTTCGAGCCCGGGTAGATTTAATGTGCATTAGCTCATCTACATAGCAGGTCTTCATTGACATTGGAACTCGAAACAATGACTCGACATCTTTGGCTTAGGAATCCTAATTAAATTAAAAGAAATGCATGAAATCGAGTTTTAATCTTAATCTAAGGAATTTAAGAGGAGGACATGTAGATGAAAAATTTCGAACTGAAATGTCAACTTTTTAAGTTATTTAATTGAATATTGCATAAATCTCTACTAAGAAAAATACAATACACTACTTATAGATATTAGAATTAAATCCTTATATAGAGAGAATACCATCGAATAGAGCAGATTTCAATGTATGCAAGTTCCACAAAAACACTTATTCAATTCCAACATATATATCCGTCTTCATTCCGAGATTCGAAAAATATATATTTAGCTGGCATAGTAAAAAAAATAGCTACCAGATACTTTAAAATATAGTAAATACAAGAAGAAAAATTGGCTGGCCATCCATTATAGTGGTTAGTGAGACTGATTACTGGGCCGTAGGAATTGGATTCGAATCCCAGAAAAGATATGGTTGAATGTAAATATATAGTACATTTTCAACATTTGTGCATCTATGTAAATATATCCCTCGAGCCGCCAGTAGTCTAAAGAGATTTATAGAAGAGGAAGCAAGGTGGGAGGCCCCTGATCATCCTCCAGAATGTTTTCCCTGAAAACTGGGTAGGAACAAAGACTGTCACCTGTATGGCGCTCAAAGCTATGGCTACCGACGGGCATACATATACCCAGCGTTTCCTACACTGTGGGGCTCGAGTATATTGAAAAACAAAAAATAAAAGATTATTTAAAAATTATTAATTTACTGAAAGCAAGCAAAACAAAATACATTCTGATATAATAAATAAGAAAATGCGCATTTACACTCTAATATAATAAACTTATAAATTCATCAGTACTGTACAATGTATAACACTTACTCCCATGGAATTGTCATATACAAAAATTGTGTTCAAAATTTAAATTTTATCTTGATAATTTGTGCGGTTATAGTGTTAATTATTACACCATGATTAAATATATTATGAGTGAGATAAGTTTACATCCTTTTCAGAAGGAAAAATCAATCCGGTTACTATATTATTATTTCCCTAGCTGATTTTACAGTTCTGAGGCAACTCATTAAATCCATCATCATATTATTTTATTGCCAGATACAACAAGATAAAAGACTACTAATCTGAACTTAAAAATATAGACATAAATTATTTCTCTGAAAAATAAAACTAAATCGAAACTACCATCGAAATTAACGTTGAAAGAACCCAAGCTCATCTGCCTTCCTACATCCATCAACACATATTACTACACGGTTTATAATTAAAGTCGTATTGTAGCTTTAGTATCAATTTGCATTATTATTGAATTCAGTACAATGGTATTGTATGAGGGAGGGGGGGGTGCTCGATGAAAATTATGATAGGAAATTGGGTCGCAAATACTGAAAGTTTGAGAAGCACTTATATAAACCTTTGTCAAAATGATTTTCGTGGGCCTGAACTGACATCATCAGGACAGACAATAGTAACAACATCAAGGTGGCATTAGTAATAACATCAAGAAAAAAAACTGTTGCTAAATATTTGAATGCCTATCTATTCAAGCAAACAGTTTTAAAAAAATGCCATAATAATAATAATAATATAATGCTTACATATAAAATGAACACAAATTACATCACGTGATAGTTAAATATATTTAAATACATAAACATAAAAAAAAATGAAAAACACACTTATTAATCTCAAATTCAGTTCACAATCAAACATCCGGTCATGAATTCACGTCTGTGAGCACTGGTTTACACGGCCACTTTATTCCTAACTATTTATATTTGAAATGACATGATTTTCAAAACCTTCCTACGTTTCGTGATACGACAAGACCAAATAAATATAAGGATTCAATGAAAAACATCCACAAGACTTTCTTGTGGGTATGTAAATAATTATATATATATATAGTATAATGAATTGAAACAATAATAAGACTAAACTATCAAGTAACAAAGCCAGAAGATAGAAACCAGAATTTAAGACACATAACTATAAAAAAATGGTGGAAATGTTCATTGAACAAGATTTAAATAAACGTATGAATAGCAGGAAACAGAGTTAGAACTTATTGAAAGAAACCAAAATAGTCAATGGACTAAAATTGAGACCTATATGATTTCTAAGGCTTTTCTGAATTAGGATAAGCAAATTAGGGTTAAGCATACTTTACGGATCCACTTCCCCCGTATAGCAGACATTTTTGACATAATAGAAAAAAACAGAACCATGTTGAATGTTAGGCCTAAAACTAAACACATATGTATTTTGCAAACAATATATATATATATATATATATATATATGTTGTGTGTGTGTGTGTGTGTATGTATATATAAATTATATATGTCGTGTTTTGCGAGTGAACATCAAGACATTTTATTTTAACAGTCTTTATTCCATGACATCACTTTGAAATCTGATTTGTAAGAGAGAGAGACAGGCACGTGTTAAAATCGAGAGTCCGCGGTTACTCAAAAGCCATATGTCTTTTCAGGTACATTCCTTATTGAAGAGGTATATTTGAAATACTAGGCAATAAAAATTAATGGTAGGAGTGGCGAAGATCCGTTAAAGCCACGTGTTCTTCATTTCCGAACTGGATAATAAATTTAATACTTAAAGATGCAACGAGAAAATAAAAATTAGAAGTGATCTAGGGATTTAATTTTAGATCTAACTTAGTTATTATATATATATATATATATATATATATATATATATATATATATATATATATATATATATATAAATTATCGATATCTTAGTCCTAGCATTAAGCATTTGATTGTATTGAAGAATGTTCTTATAATTTTCACATTTTCACCTCTGGATTTCAAAAGAACAGGACTTCTAAATAATAATTTCTAACAATTGCTAAATTTGAAGTAGATTTATCTATTAGCTTCCGTAACCCATTTACCTAAACTGAATTACCGGCAAACCTATTTTTAGGAGATCTCTACTCAACAAACTAAACATTCTTGCTAATTTTCATGTCCTAATTTTTTTTTCAATAAACCACGTAACCACCTTTGGTACTAGATTTCCATATGACTTAGCGGATTTTAATTCATCAAAAGAAACATGCTTATCTAATTTTAAGTGCGTGTCTAACAGTTCAAAAATGAAATTTTTAACTGCAACCTCCTTAAAATCTCTTGACCTCATTTGAATGTTGAATTTAATAAAATTTTTTTTTTTTTTTTTGCAGCGGATTACTACTCTATGAAAGGAACGTGCCTAACAAGTGTAAAGTCTGGGGGGGGGGGGGTCGAATAGTTTTAAAAAGAGAATATTTCTCTATAACGCTCTTTAGACCCTCACAACGCAGCTTAAGGGACAATTTTCGCAAAATACTTTTTTTCGCGGAACTATACACCTTAAAAGAAACTTGCCTCCTAAATTTCAAGTCTGTAGGTCTAATAGTTCGAGAAATGTCGATTTGAGTGATGTGTGAGTGAGCGATTGAGTCGCTTTTCTCCTTTATATGTATCAATATAAATTCATACAGAAAAATTATAAAAACATTTTTAAAAAAATAAATTTCAACCATTATCATCCATCTATCTAAGGAATACGTATTTAATATAAAGCCATTATACTTCGACTTTATATGATCCAAAGGGAATACAAGAAATTATCTTGCTTTATAAAAATGTTTTTTTTTTTTTTAAATATTCTTTCATATTCCTGTACTGATT
The DNA here is from genome assembly GCA_019973975.1 of Trichonephila clavata. Classification (NCBI taxonomy): domain Eukaryota; kingdom Metazoa; phylum Arthropoda; class Arachnida; order Araneae; family Nephilidae; genus Trichonephila; species Trichonephila clavata. The sequence continues at coordinate 46,556 of BMAO01034821.1, forward strand.
TTTGTCTCCTCTCTTATCACTTCGTATTTGACAACACATTTTCGTTTTTATTCCTAAAAATATTCTTCTATTTACGGAACTTGAAAAGCTGCTTTTCATTTAGCGTTGACTTCGATATATGGTGCTGAACACTGGTACTTCTATAAATAGAGAAATCTACGTATCTTCATGCCAAATGGAATTCCAATACAGTAGAAAGATCTTTTATGTGTTAGAGGATTCATCATTTGGAGAAGTACTAAGCTTTGCTTCGACATCCTTTTTCATTTACTATAGTTTCTTCTAGACTACTATTCACTGTTATATGTTTGTGATGAGAGGGGCTTTTCACAAATGTAATTAAATTTCCAAGCCATATCATCATCCCCCTCCCCTTTTTTTTTTAAAAAAAAATCTTTTAATCGTATTCGGAGATTTTTTTCTTGGATATGAAAAATCAACAATGCATGCTAAAGAACAAGATACATAGAATAATATTGATAAAAAGGTGGAAATGGTAGAAATTTAGGATTAATGTAAATCTTAGTTGTTACTCGTAATCTTTACTGCTATTGCTAAATTCTTTCTTTAAAAAATAAAAAAAACAAGTATATGTGAAACCACAGAAGGATATTTCTTTAACTTATAAATCTCTGGAAAAGGATGGGGGGGGGGGAGGCACATACTATCACTAAATCTTTGGGTACAGCAGTTGTACCATAGCCATAATTAGAAAAATATGTTGATTAATAGTCGTAATAACATTAATGAAAGCTCATTTTGGTTTTCTAATTAACATTTCTTCGGACTGGAAGTATTTATTTGAAGAAAATATTATTTTTATGAATATAAGTATGTAGTTTTTGTTGATGATTTTGTTATGTTCGACATTACCAGTTGGAAGCCCTCGAACTTCATCATGGCAAAGGGCTAGATGGTACTCCTGACATTATCCGTAGCTTTGAGCACCATGAAAATGACAGTACGATGTGGCAACTTTCATCTCAAAATTTTGAGGGAAAACATCTTGGAGGGGTTAGGTGCTTCCCACCTTTCTTCCCATTCCATCAATCTTTAAAGAGGACTTGCGGCTCCACAGCTATATAGAGTACTAATACCGTACCCAAGAGAGTACGCATCCCGCACATTCTCTATACATTTACAAGCATCCATGACTTCTCCGAGATTTGAACCCAGTACCTAAAGCACAGCAGCATCGTGATGCTAACCACTATACCGGATGAATGGCATCAATAAAAATATATAAACCCTATTCAGTGACGAGGTTGGCATTTGAAGTTGCACCTCATTTCAAAACTTTGAAAAACGACAGATTTTAATGTTTTGAAAAAAAAGTGTGGACCACCAAGAGTCTGTGAAATTATTTTGATCGAATAAAATAACAAAATAAATTTGTATCTTTGTTTGAAAGAATGAATTAAATCATTTTAGTTTAGTCCTTGTCTAGAAATTAAAATAAATATACTAATTTTTCTTAATTTTGGAGCCTTTTTATCTTTATACTTCTATTTAAACATATATGCAAAATCTTTTGCAAGATTGTTTTTAACCTGTGTTAAAATACTTTGTCTTTATTTTTATTTTAAATTAAAAGGGAATGTATTTCAATTGGTGAGTGAGTGAATATTAACGTTGCACTGTTCAGCTACACGAGGGCTTTTGGCGACGAACCGCGTAATTTTGAACCATGGTCAAGTGACGAGGACGATACCTGAGCTAGCACCCCTCTCCTAGCTACCATACCAACAGGAGGGCGTTTGAGCTCTCAACAGATTTAACGTGCATCGCTCCCCTACACGGCGGGTCTTTAGTGGTACTGAGTTCGAACTCATGACATGCCTGCCATGATCCGGTACCTAGACAACTTGGTTACCGCGGCCACTTCAATTAGTGAAGTTGGGATCAATAATCTATACCGGAGGTTCCCAAATCGTTTTATATCATGGACCCCTTGCCATTTTTTTTTTGGTTTTGGTTAACTCTTTCATCTAATATATTCATTTTTTGCCAATTTATCAACTCAAATGTCGTTTTGACAGCTGGTATAGAGCTGCTTTCATTAAAAGATTTTTTTGTTTCTAACTGTAGTGATGTTTAGTGCTTAAATCTTAAGAAGTACATGTTAATTATTAAATTAAAATTTAATTCTCAAAATTATTGTTACATAAAGTAATTGAGAGCAACAAAAAATATTTTTAAGGGGAGGGATGAATCTGGTATTTAAATAACACATTTTAAGCATTTGACATCAATCTTGTCAGATTTAACCCTAAATCTCATCGTTTAATAGTGTCTAGTCTTTTTTCTTTTCCTTTTTAAACACATTCCATAATTCAGGATAAATAATATTAATATTTTTAAAGCCAAAATTGCTGATAACAGTTTCTAAATTTAACTTTAAGTTCTCGTTAGTGTTTATTCCTATCAATTCCCTTCGTAATTTGACATTTTTTTTTCGATGTGACCATATCAATTCATTGCTTACTGTGGTATCACCATAGTCAAAGCATTCTCAAATATAGTTGAAAAATCTAAGGCATTTAATGATTTAAGCCATTTAAATCTAAGCAATTAAATAAAAGGCATTTAAATGTTAAACGAAGGTTAAAACGCCATTTTCCTGGCAGATTAGCTGTGAAAAATTGTGGGAAAATTCACACCGTACAATATTATACTCCTTTAACTTAATTCTGGCCCACAAAAAATGCTGAAAAAAAAAATGCTGTTCTTGTTTAATAAACAGTATGCAGTTGCATTGGAACTGCAAATTAACCTCATCAAATTTAATAAATATATTTGTTAAATAAGTAAATCTGGTTTTTCTACAATTGAATTTTATTTTAAAATTAAAGTCACGATCTCTGATTTTTGAGAGCCACTATCGAGGGTCCATGTATACCACATAGACCCACAAACTATTTTTTGAATCATGTGGACCACTTTCAGGTCATCATGGACATCTGGGGGTCGATATAGACCACTTTGGGATTCACTGTCCAATACCATCAACTAATTGATAGTCAAAAGCAAAAACTGTTCAACTGATAATGAATATTTAACCTTTAAAACTCGCTGGTGCATATGCTGTACTACAGTTTATTTTTCATTCATTTCTTTTGGGTGCAACTTTTGAGAACAGTTTTATGGCAGCTGAGATAAAAAAGAAAAAAATTTGAAATACTGAAAATGTACAACCAAGTTCTAAGGGATAACACAATTTATATAGTAGGATAGAATATATTCTTTTTTATTTTACATATGTTCTCGGAGTTTAAAAAGGCACAGTTGAAGTAATAGTTCATAAAATAAATGAAATATCTCGACCTAGGACTTGTTTGTCTCGATTGTTTAATAAAGAATCTAACCAAATATTTTGAAAGAAGCAAATTATTTTTCTTAAACTTTTTCTTTACATTTCACGTTTAATCGAAGAATCGCTGAATTAAACTTCTGCTTTTGAAGATCGTGAAGAAATATTTGGAAGGCGAAAGAACATCTTTGTGTGTGTTTTCATTTTAATTTTAAAAATATGCAAAAAGTCATGGTCTCTACATTAAGCCATAGAAAATAGTTACATCTCTCATTTTAAAAGAAAGAGAAAAAAATATTAAATATTTTTCAATAAAATGTGAAGACAAAAATAATATAAATATTTCATAAAGTTTAAACTGTTAATGTCCAGAAATTTAACATCATAGTTAAGACAGAGAAAACATTTTAACCAAGGCAATTAATTTTATAGAAAATCTAATAATATTTAACTTTAATTTTCTATACACTACAGAAAAAGTTAAAAATACCTTGCCCATTTCCAAACGTTCTTAAGTTCCATTTGCTTTTGCTATTTAATTAACAGTTGCAATTAAAAACAAAAGCCATAGGATGTTTTAAAAAAATAGCTGCATTAACACTACATAACTTGTATATATACTCTCTTTTTAATATATACTAGCTGAATTACCCGTATTA